>JASGXE010021278.1:0-13285 GCA_030068105.1 Sinentomon sp. SZTP_YWyxl
GGCTGCAATCATGTAAGTGATTTTTTCTTGCTGTTATTCTCATTTTCTTCCTGGCCATATCATACTACCTGCGTGGCTTTTCCTTCTTTCAAGCAATTTCAAAATTCAATTTCAAAAATCAATTCCAAAAATCCATTTCAATATTCATTTGAGGATAATCTGCCCATTCGTTTTCACTACAAATTTTTGCAATTTCTTTGTTCAAAAATTGTATCTGCATCCCTTGTAAGATGTCAATTATTGTCAATTTTGAATTGTCATTTTGGTCGCCATAATACTCTCGTGTTTTGGGAAAAATAAAAACAGAAAACAGGAACAGATATACCTCGGCCTGGAATCGGAATCACGGTTTGGAATCGGAATCGAAATCAGTATAATGTCTTGGAATCGAGTTTTTTGTAATCCAGATGGAATCGCACCGCACACCGCTAGAAAAACGCATCAACGAATTCAAAATAAAATTGCCTTTTTCTGCCTGTGCTAATGTAATGTCAAATGTGTTGGATTTAAAGATGCAGGAACATATTTCCAAAATTAAAAAGTGGCATGGCTGAGTGCAGCTTGCGCTTGGCTGAACAATAAAAAACTCATAAATAGCGAAGAAGCCCAAACCGTCGTAAGTGCACGTGCAGGTGCCAGGGAGGGCCTGTATGTTCAAATTCACGGTTGGCACTGACAGATCGACACCATTCTGGCATTGGAAGTGAGGGAAATATCCCGTGAAATTTGGAAATATTTCACAGGAAATTTCACACACAAGTGATTTTCCCTGGAAGGTAGGCCTGGTCAAAGGTAGGTGCATACTGCATAATTTTCCAGTTTTGGTGGGAAATTCGGAATTTTCCCAAAATGGAAAAATTCCCTTTATGTTCCCTGGAAATTTAAAAGTTAAAACACAATTGGAACAAGACGAGACAACTTTTTTCTTCGTTCCTGTGCAATTTCATGTGAAAATTGCTGGAACTTTTTCCAGGAAAACGGAAAAAAATCTGTAGAAAAAAATTGGATTTTTCGGATCAAATAGGAAAGAAATGAGTTTAAAAAACGGCCAAAATGCACGAATGGAAACCTGTCCGAGAAAAATCCAGGCTGTTTTCTGTTTTGTTTGTTTGCTTCTGGTGATGAAAGCGCCTGGTGTTCAACTCCGAACATTTTCGGGGATCGCCTGGTGTTAAACTCCGAACATTTTCGGGGGAAAAACTGCACAGCAAACTAAAAAAAAAAAATACACGCAGGAATCCTCCGGAAACGAAAAAAAAACGAAACCTGCAAACAAATATTGCAATTGCAAACTCATGGCAATTGCAGGAAAAAGTGGCGAAAAAGCGATCACTGCAGCGCACACACCGTCCACCGAACAGAAGAGGTGCAAATGGGATCAACTCGGGCTGAATGCTCCTGCAATTGCAGGAAAAAAGTGCCGAAAAAAATCGCCGCAGCGCGCACACGAATCACAACCAACGTGCGGAGTTTTTCGAAGAATGAAATTTTCAGTGTTGTTCCAACGCCAACTTCATTTCACCCCATTTCAAGTATGAAAAAACCCTATTTTCACCCAAATTTTCCTAACCTAACCTTAACCCTAAATTTGGCCTTACAACAATGAGAGCGTGTATAAGTGTCGGGTTTACACAATATGGAGTCACTTTGGCATTGAGTGACTTCACCATTCCTAAATGTTACGTGGAAATGGAGCACAACCGTGCAACTGCTGATTTACCTGATCTTTGCACTTTCAGGTTCATCGCATTGGGCATTTTCCCCCTTTACATGTTGGGGTTAGGCAAATAAGGCTTCGCTTCGCCATAACGATCCACCCGCAGGGCGCAGGCGGATCGTGCCCTCTGCATGGGGCTATTTTATCTGTTCACAAATGGTGAATGTGACAATTTTTATTGTTTTTATTTTCTCTGCCAATTCATTGATTCAAATTTGGGGTAAAATTTGTTCGACAATTTTGTTGATTCTCATTGAAACAAATCAGAAAAGAATATGGCAGAAGCATTAAGTCAAGCTGGGACTGCTGCAGTCAAAACCACACCAAAGAGTTCCACATAAATCCTTGCTTCTTTAGCCTTGGTGTGATTTTGACTTCAGCAGTCCCAGCTTGACTTCACGCTTCTGCCGCATAATGTAGGCCCCCTACTAAGACTAACTACCTAGGAAAAGATGAGGGCACTATCCAGCATCCGCCTACAGTTCACCAGTAGGTGGATCGTTACCTACCTATGGATCGTACCTGTAACAGGTGGATCGTTGTGGCGTGGCAAAGCCTTTGTCTCGCAGCTCGCCTACCGACATGAAAAGAGGAAAAATTCCCTGCAATGCAATCAGGGTTGAGCATAGGGGGGGGGTGGGGGGGTTACCCCCCCTGGCCTTCGGCCGAGGTTACCCCCCCCCCAGCCTTTTTCCGACTGTACCCTTGGCCGAAGGCCAAGGGTACCGTCGGAAAAAGGTGGGAAAAGAGTCCTGGTGTGTGTGCAGGGTACACACCAGGACTCAGGGCACACACCAGGACTCCAGGATTTTATTAACCTTAGGACTTTTGTCCTTTGTGAGTGGTTTCTTATGAACCTCAGTAGAGTTCACTGTAGTTGGTTGGCTGGCACACCCTTATAGTATCCTCTGAGCCCGAATAACGCACACACGCACACACGCACACACACACACACACCCACACATGCACACGCACACGCACACACGCACGCACGCACGCACACGCACGCACACGCACACGCACACACGCACGCACGCACGCACGCACCCACGCACACACGCACACACACGCACACACGCACACACCCGCACCCGCACACACGCACACACGCATGCACGCACGCACGCACGCACGCACGCACGCACGCACGCACGCACGCACGCACGCACGCACGCACGCACGCACGCACACACACACACACACACACACACACACAGGACTTCAATAGGAGCAACATTGTTTCTTTGTACTTTCTGTTTTGATTCCCCTGCCGGAAAAAGGCTAGGGGGGGGGTAACCTCTGCCTTTGGCCGAGGTTACCCCCCCTACCCCCCACCCTAGAATGTTGCTGTCAAAGTCCTTCCTGGTGTGTGCCCTGAACACACCAGGAAGGACTTCATTAGCAACATTCTGTTTCTTTTGTACCTACTTCCTTTTTGATTCCCCTGCCGGAAAAAGGCCAGGGGGGGGGTAACCTCGGCCTTTGGCTCAGGTTATCCCCTATCCTTTTTCCAAGGGTACCTTTGGCCAAAGTCCTCGTGTGTCCTGCACACACCAGGAAGGACTTCAATAGCAACATTCTGTTTCTTTTGTAATTCCTGTTTTGATTCCCCTGCTGGAAAAAGGCTAGGGGGGGTAACCTCGACCTTCGGCCGATGTTACCCCCTAGCCTTTTTCCGAGGGGACCCTTGGCCGAAGTCCTGGTGTGTGCCCTGCACACCCCAGGACTTCAATAGCTACATTCTGTTTCTTTTGTACTTTCTGTTTTGATTTACAGAAAATGGTAAAATGAAAAAAAACTCATCCAGAAAGTCGTGTCTGACAGGTATTTCCTTACTCCATCTATTGCGACTGCAAACCCTCCAGGATAAGGAAAAAAGGACCTGAAATGTCGTAAAATGGCATCTGAGGAACCCTAATTTTTCAAAAAAGCTTCAGCTTTTGGGGGACGCTGTCCCCCAAACCCCCTGCCGGGGGCGCTGCCCCCTGGACCCCCGCTGGGGGGCACAGCCCCCCAGACCCCCCATGCTGAGGGCTGCCGCCCCCCAGACCCCCCCGCATTTTCGGTGCCCTACCCCCCCCCGTCGTAGACCTCTTTACCCCCCTCTAAGGTACCCTACCTTGCCCATCCCTGAATGCAACATGCCAACCGCTGCCATATTTTTTTGTTTGATGTGCAATCAGTGTTCAAAAATTGTCATCCTTTGCCTAGCTGCAAAAATGTACTGGCATGATGCTTGGTGCACTAAACTATTTAAGCATCAATCCACCGGCATTGGTCTTTATGAAACTTGGCACCACACCGGACTGAGCCTCACAATCATGACAGTGGGGGGAGCAAGTGCCCAGGTAGACAAATACGTGTAGGTATAACACTGCAGCAATTTTCAACCCACGTGATGTTCACGTGTTACTCACGTGGACTAGAATTTTCCACATTTTCACGTTTCAAAGAGGTGGAAATACACGTGGAAAATTCACGTGTGAAATTCGTGCAATTTCCGTGGCGGTGGACACTGTGAATTATCGCGTGTCAATAGATGTCCCCAGCGCCGGCGAAAAATAATATCTGTGAAAAATCGAGTTATAGATTATTCAGCTGACGTATTGGCTTTTAGTTTTCTGCCAAAATGTTCCAGAATTGAAAACGGTCAGATTACGAAAAAACTCTTCATTACAATCTGTGCGCAGTTACTGCTGTAGGTAAGGTATCGCGTTTGCTGGAATTCGCTTACCTATTCCTGTTTTCTGAAAACGTCTTGCATAAATACAAGAGATGATCCCAACAAATTTGAAGTCCAAGTGCGATATGACGGATGAATCCGGTGATGTCGGGGAGAAGTGATCGAAAGTGTGTTTCGAGAGAAAGGACAGAGGAAGAAGTGAGAAGGGAAAGCGACATCGGCAGGCGACGTGTTGTGGTAAATTACGATTTTTCAGCGCCGCATCTCGAAACACGTGTTTAACACGAGACCGGAACGTACCAATAACACCATTACGTGCCCATAAAACCGTCTTACACGTGTACCTAATAAACTATGCTTGTGACACCACATTTGCACTTGTGACACCAGCGAGTTTTCCACGTGTTATTCCCGTATCTGTCTACATGGTGGCAATTCCTCTTTTTAAATAAAAGATAAACAATAACAATAACGGTTCTTGTTTTCCATCTCATTGCCACATTTTCATTTTACCTGGGGGCGTTTCATTTTAATTCATAACTAGATAGACTGTTGCAGAATTGTGTGATCTCCCTTGGTGCAGTGTAAGGCCTACCTTCCTACCTTGATTTTGACTGTTGCAAACTTTTCCATCTCCTGTCAACATCAAGATACCAGCAAGTCAAGACAGCAGGAGCAGCTCGAGAGTCAAACACAAAGGAACTGGACCAGACAACAATGTCAAAGTTAAAGCAGAATTTATTAAAGAATTGCTTGCTTCCTTTTCCCTTCTAATTACCTAAATGGAACATTGGATGGAAAACCGGAAAAACCCCAGAAAAACCCTAGAAAAAGTTCCACCCCAAATTTACCCTGAAAACTCTCATTTTTTCCCAAAAATGGGGAAAAACCCTGAAAAGAACAACACTGGAACTTAAAAAACAAACTTAAACTTGTGTCAGGTTTTCGGGGTGTTCCCCAGGGCTTCTTTTCGCCCCCTGGAAACAAGACAAGACAAGACAAGACGTAAGGTATGATGCCTTCTTTTCGGCAAAAACCCACAACCCAAAATTTACTCTTGAATAAAAAGACAAAACACCATTGAAAAAAGAAAAAAAAAACACATTTCACTCACTCACGAACCCCAGCGCAACACAAATCCAACCTACATTATAGAAATACCACAGCGAGACTGCTCCTTCACAACATGTTCAAAGCTCCTCTTGCCCGGAATCCAAGATAAGTTAAAGAAGGCCTACCTACCTACCTAAAGACAAAAAATAATGAAAGAGAACAGAAAAAACTTAGCTCTGAATCTTGGCTAAATCCCTCATCATCGGCTCAGCGTCAGATCAATCATCCTCCGGGCTCGGTTATCGTCATCACCAACACCTCCCTCGTCCTTTACTCCGCGTCATCTCCCGATGACGCGGAGTAAAGGACGAGGGAGGAAAGAGCGGGATGAAAAAGTAGAAAAAGAGCAAAAAAGAGGAAAGAGTGCACAGAAAACCAAAAAGGAACAACAGAAAACCATGAAAAATGAACAAACAAATCAAATTCCTCCCAAAAATGGACACCAACTCAAACCAATGCGATCGTCCACGAAACTATAACTATGTTGGGGGCCACAGGCAGTAAAAGCCATTGGACTGGACGTGGTAAACCCCGGTCAGACATGCATCATTTTGTTTGCCTCGGCAATTACCACAACAACAATCAAGTCGTCGTGTTCTCTCACCGAGGCAGCATGTATCTTTTTGTGTTGAGATAAGACGCCGTCGCGATCAGCAGTAAAAAAGAAAACATGGTTTCAAGTGCAAACCATCGGTGCAGAGAGATTGCGGTACAGTTTTAGAAACCCATGGTGGGTATTGTCAAGAAATGTGGCCAGAAAAATAAAAATAAAAGAACAACACGAACCAGGTCAAGCGACGTGAAGATTCCAGCATGGCATTGTCCAGATGGTGACAGTTTGAGAGCAGGCTCGGTTGAATAGATAACACAACAACAAGTAATCAATTTGGTCACAAATTTATCAATTTCGGTAGGCACCTACCTCAATTTTTAGTGCATGAAAACATGGAAAAAAGAAGGAAAAGGCACAATTAGCATAATATCTCCAAGGAAACGAAATGGGGGCATGATCCAAGTAACCTATATACCTACCAAGGCCTACCTACAACCTAGTACCTACCTACTAGGGCGATAAACTGAGTTTTGGCTTTATGGCAGATAAAAAACTGGCCTCTGATAGGTTTAGCATGTCATGAGAAATTCCAAGTTTGTTCCAGAGAAACACGTAGTTGTTTAGGAAAGAAAACCTAGAGACATTTTTGGAAAGGGAAGGTGGGATAAATGAAACGAGGTCACTGGCCCTCGTCGACCCTGTGTTTTTGACCAGGGTGCAACAGCATCCTGCCCATCCTCCCTCACCACGGACACATTTTCGAAAAATTGAAACACCCCTGAGCTTTCTCCTCTTAGCAAGGGATTCCCAGCCCAGCTCTTCCCTGAGCAATGTCACACTGGAGTGAAAGAGAAGTCCCCAGAAACAAACCTCACTGCCCTGCGCTGGACAGCTTCAAGTGCATCAATGTGGCACTGAAGATGAGGATCCCAGGTCGTTGTTGAATATTCCAAGATGGAGCGAACCAATGAGAAGTAGAGTATTTCCTTTACCTTTCTGGAGGGTGGGAATAGTGTCGGATAAGAAATTTTAGTTGATTTGATGCCCGTCTTACCATCTGACTTATATGAGGTCCCCAGTTCAGGGCAGGATTGAAATGAATGCCAAGGTATTTGATATTGTCTGGGCGAGACAACACAGAGGGACCAATGAAATAATCTGAGATGGAAGGATGTGTAGATGAAGCAAATGACATGACAGATGTCTTTGCGATTTGATACTCATTTGATTCTCATCACACCAATTTGACTATGGAATCTAGGTCATCCTGAAGGGCTTTGGAATCATCTGGAGACCTGATAACTCTGTAGAGGACTATATCATCTGCAAACAACCTGATGTTGGAGATGATATTATCTGCAATATCATTAATATAAATGAGAAAGAGGAGAGGGCCACACACTGAGCTTGAGGAATGCCACTAGTGAGTGGGTGGGCCTCTGACAGATCGTTGCAAACGAGAACCTGGAACTGCCTGTCAGAGATAAAATTTGAGAGCCACAGGGAAAGATTTTCAGGAATTCTCAGCCTAGATAGCTTTGAGAAAGAATAGGAATTGAGACTTTGTCAAATGCCTTAACCAGGTCAATGAAAATTGCATCAGACTGACTGGACTCTCCGAGAGCAGTGGCGATGTCATGCACAAAACTGGTCAGTTGGGATTCGCAAGAGAACTTGCTGCGGAAACCGTGCTGATGAATAGAGAAGATTTTTGACCCTCGAGCAACCTATATAAATAGCCGGCTACCATCTTTTCCATAAGTTTAGCTGAAGAGCTGATAAGACTTATTGGTCGGAAGGAGGTTGTGGAAAGAGGCTGGCCACCTTTAGCTAGTGGTATCACGATACTCATTTTCCAATCAGTTGGGATTACATTTTGGGCCAAGGATACTGAGAAGAGCACAAAAAGGAAAGTTTTTAGTTTGTCGCAGTGGTTTTTAAGGAATGCCATAGGTATGGAATCAATGACATTGAAAGTGGAGTTCTTTGATGTTTTGATCTATTCTATTTCTATTTATATTATCCAAAGGCAAATATACATCCAGGGCAAAGACACAGTATTCAACAATGCTTATTTTAACAAATGCACAGAATATTGGTCCATGACCAGTCAACACCAACCTCTCATCCATCAGTGGACACGTCATGTATTTATGTTGAACCAATGCACCGTAATTGAATTGTCACAAAAATCCACTGAACAGAAATAATTTGATCATCATCGCCCACGTGGTTTAACCATTCATTTGTGTTCCACATGGATCAACCATTCATAGGCATTTGTATTCAGAATTATTATTAATAATTGATGATCAAGTTCCTTGGCAAAGTAAAAAGAGAGAAAAAATAGCTCAACAATTAGAGGTAGGCAAGGTGTTAACCATGGTTCATGGGTAGGTACATCCTGATATTTGGAGATACCTCCAAGCACAACATCCCCAAGGGATTGGCAATATCCCGATCCTCTCTTTTGGATGCCATCTAGGCAACTCCTGAACCGAATCCCTTATCTGCTACTGTAATCGCCCCACCTGTCGACCCTGCTGTTACCCTCAAGTGTCTGCCCCAGCTGCAGTTGCCAAAGGAAGGGCCCACCAGGCTGAAGAGTAGCCTATCAGCCCCTGCTATTCCTCTCCTTGAATTAGCCCCTGTTATCACCTGCAAATTATCCCTAGTAAAATACCCTGTAGGTAGGTACAAGGTAGGTATGTACTTTGCTCCTGTATAAACAATGTTTCATCCCAGACATGTCTAATTGATAAAAGTTAGGGGGAAAGCTCCCCACTCCACGTCCTTTGTAGTCCCCTACACATGCTACTACCCTTCAACAAATGAATAAGACAACCAGCCGTACAGGAAAACAAGTTCACAAACGAGATTTGTATTATTCATTACAACAGACAGACTATCATTCTCAAGTTATGAGGGCACATGTGACACAAATGAAAATTCTCTGATTATATTGCAAATACAAATCAGGTAAAAACATTCCCAAGAGCTATCTAGTTATGGAATGGATAGGCCTACAAGTTCTGAACATTGGTACCGAAAATGCAAGCCTTTATTCTCAAGCAGATAGGTGGATACCTATTACCTACCAAGCAACCAAACTTCGAACTACTTATTTGATAAAAACTTGGACACTTTGGCAGGGTTGTAAAAAGTTGGGAGCACAGGAACAATGCTCCAGAAGTCAGGAATGGGTAATGCCCATGCCCAACCATGACGAAAAATGCTCAACCAGGATGAAACATGGCTGGAAAAAAAAAAAAAAAAAAAAAAAAAAAAAAAAAAAAAACCCGTCCAAATGTCCGGGGGAGAGAAAAAATCTATTCCCAGAATCAACAGGACCAGGCTTGAAATTTTACTGCAGGGTCCATAATGACAATTTGCAATCCTGTACCTCAGTAGGTAGGTAGGTACTTGTCGGATTCGCTGCAACCAGGCTTGAAATTTTTCCACAAATTACTTTTTGCTGCCCTGACTTGTGACCCTCCCTGACTTGTGACCCTCCCAACATTTTATGTTGTGCTTGTAGGTTGCTCACCTGCTTCCCTTAACTTCTTCAGAATTATGCCCATCATCCCTGCTACCCGGGTCAAAAGGTTTGCATTTTCAGTCTGTAATATAGCCAGGAATTCACTATCCCCAACCGGATAAATAGTCTCAGTGCCCAACACCTTGCTCCTGATATCTTTAAAGCTTGGGCATTGAAAAATGAAGTGCACCTCATCCCCAAGATCACCCAAGAGGCATAATGGGCACAATGTTCTGTGGGCTACAGGCTCTAAACCCCACTTCCTGCCACTGGAAGAAGGCCTCCACATACAACCGAATCAAGATTTTTTTAACCGATCGGTGCAGGACTATGCAGAATGCTGTTATACCCTTGTCCTTCATGCAGTTTGCTGTATAATCTGCCCCTACGGCTCTTCTCCATGGAGGCCCACCAGGTTTGGATAAACTGATCTTGCAGCCTTTGCAAAGCATCGACGTACAGGTTTGAGTACTCATCCACACCACACCTCGAGAAAAAACTACCCAGGCCCAGATTATTAACCTGTCTGTCTATGCATTGACACCAATTGGGCCAGTTTGTGCGCAGTGCTGGCCCAATTTGAACCATTAGAGTGAATAATTCCTTGAAGGATGCTTTTCATTTAAGGAAACCAGCCTTTGCAGGAATCGGAACATTTGAAGAATTGCTTTCTGGTGTATGCTAACTCGACGAGTTTCAGCATAGACATAAAAATCTGGAGTGCATTTCCTCAAACCCAGTACATTCTTGATAAAACCTTTGTCAATGCACTCCAGTTCCTTGAAATTTTGTGTGCAGCCAGCCCAGAGTTCAGAACCATACAGTAGTGCTGGCTCAACTATTTTATTGTACAATGCAATTTTATCCAAAAGCGATATTGGCCCCATCCTATTCATCCTTGCACCTAAGGAGAATACTGCTCGCCGGCCCCTTTGGGATCTCTCTAAAACTGCTGATTTTAGAATTCTTTTGCTGTGCAGCATCACCCCCGGTACTTAAAGTGTCCACTACTTTTAGAGGTACATTATTCAAGTACCAAGAGAAGCATATGCCCTCCCTCCCACTATTGAACACCTTACCTCTGTTTTTGCCTCATTGATGGCTAGTCCATTACATTTACATAGCCTTCCAGATTTGTAATTGATAACTGTAGAGCCTGGGGATTCTCTGCCAGAAGCACCGTATCGTCTGCATATAACAGAGCAGGGATGGTCATCTTAAATTTGGAGTCTGACCTCTGATGGTTACAAAACTGGTGTTGCATGCAGTTAGGTAATCCACCAAATCATTTATATATAAACTGAAGAGCAAAGGTGACAGAGCTCTCCCTGTCTGACCCCAATGTTCAAAGGAATTCTTGTGAGAGCTCACCATTCCATCTCACTCGTGCTCTGAGGTCTGAGTGCATAGACCCAATAGCATCACAAATTTACACCCAAACCAATATTTCTTAGTTTTTTAAACAGTAATTGGTGGTTAACGTATCAAATGCTTTCCTAAAGTCCACAAAACACACATATAGTGCTTATTTGCCTTTCGCTGTTTGAACAATGTGCTATATTGCTCAGGAGAAATATGTTATCCATCGTACAGTAGTTCGGACGAAAGCCTGCCTGCCATTTGGAAAGTTTTCCCGTCTGTAGAAGCCGCGCAGCACTCTTGATCTTATCAGCCCTGAATATATCTTGCCAAATTGACTCATCAGAGATATTCCCCTGTAGTTTTCTGGATTATCCACACCCCCTTTTTTGTGTATTGGAATAATGATACTCTCCTTCCAGGATGAGGGATAGCTTCCAAATCTGAAAAGGGTGTTGAACAGCTTACATAAGAAGGGGCTCAGCACTTCCACTCCAGCTTTCAAAAACTCTGCCAGTATGGAATCTGGGCCAGGAGACTTATTATTTGACAGTCTCAGTACTGACTTTCTAACTTCTACTGGTGTAAACTCTTCATTTAATTCATCAGTCAGCCACTTTTCATCCTCTCCCTTATCCTTGTCTGTTGCCAGCCCACTGCTGTCTGATGAGCTTGTCGATAAATGCTGATCTTGGGACAAATTATAGCTGTGATCGCTTTCACCACCGCTTCCAGGGAAATCAACGGGACCGCACGTGCGAGCAGCCGACGAAAAAAAACAGCAAACTTCATCGGAATCAGTCTCAGATTTCCTCTGTTCGACAGGTTTTCATTGGGTCGTTCAAAAACGCGGAAATCGCGGAATTTGCGGACCGAGGCTGCAGTGCGAATCCAAACCCCGAAACCTCCAAACCAAACCACCCAGAGTCGAAACTAACCCAACCTAACCCAAAAAACCGAACTCAACCCAACCTAACCTAACCCAACCTGTGGTTCCGCGAAATTCGCTTGTTTTGCGATCCGCCATGTCTCCCATTGGTCCGCGTCCGCGTTTCAGTTCATCCCTTTTTCATGCCATGTCATGTTGCAATCATTTCAGACACACAAGCAGACACACACATACACAACCAAGCAAAAACCGACCTTGTGCAACCATATCTTGCACTCATCTCCTCATGCATTCCCATTCACAATCTCAAAAAATACAAAAAAGTGAAAAAAACAGTGACAAAATGGAACTTGCGAGAAGAGAGGGATGCAGGTTTGCAAAAAAAAGAAAGAAAGAAAAAAGAAAAAAGAAAAAAAGAAGAAAAAAAAGAAAAAACAGAAGGAAAGGGAAAAAAGAAGCCGAAAAAAGGGGATCTGGGATTTGAAAGAAATGTCACAATGGTACCCGGAATGAAAGAATAGGTGAGAAAAGGTACCTGATCTTGGATGTAAGATAAAAGCCAAATTTTGAAGCATATGATAAGGGATGAGAGCATTTTAGAGGATTACGTGGGTACCTACCCTATCCAGTGCACTACAATGAGGGAAAGGTTTTAACTATTAACTATGTTGGGGGCCACAGGCAGTAAAAGCCATTGGACGTGGTAATCCCCGGTCAGACATGCATCATTTTTTTGCCTCGGCAATTACCACAACAACAATCAAGTCGTCGTGTTCTTTCACCGAGGCAGCATGTTTCTTTTTGTGTTAGATAAGACGCCGTCGCGATCGGCAATAAAAGAGAAAACATGGTTTCAAGTGCAAACCATCGGTGCAGAGAGATTGCGGCAGTTTTAGAAACCCATAGTGGGTATTGTCAAGAAATGTGGCCAGAAAAAATAAAAATAAGAGAACACGAACCAGGTCAGGCGACGTGAAGATTCCAGCATGGCATTGTCCAGATGGTGACAGTTTGACAACAGGCTCGGATGAATACAAAACACAACAACAAGAAATCAATTTGGTCACAAAATGTATCAATTTCGGCAGGTACCTCAATTTTTAGTGCATGAAAACATGGAAAAACATGGGGAAAAAAGGAAAAGGCACAATTAGCATTTATCTCCAAGGAAGCGAAATGGGGGCAGATCAAAGAAACCTATATACCTACCTAGGCCTACCTACTACCTATTTCCTACCTACCTACAGGGCGATAAACTGAGTTTTGGCTTTATGACAGACAAAAAACTGGCCTCTGATAGGTTTTCAGTCATGAGAAATGCCAAGTTTGTTCCAGAGAAACACGTAGTTGTTTAGGAAGGAAAACCTAGAGACATTTTTGGAAAGGGAAGGTGGGATAAATGAAACGAGGTCACTGGCCCTCGTCGACCCTGT
>JASGXE010021287.1:0-17568 GCA_030068105.1 Sinentomon sp. SZTP_YWyxl
CATTAGGAATAGGAAGTGATTTAATTTATTAACAAGGCTTTTGCTTTTTTGGCGCTGTTGACAAGGTCAAGGAAATGTGTTTCTTCGGCCATGTGATGCGAATAAATGAGCTTTTATGACACATTTGGAGGCTATTGTTTAGTTTAAATGCCATTTTTTACAGAATGCATTATTTTTCTCGCAAGATTGGTAGAGGAGTCCTGTAAGTAGGTCTCGGTATCCTAAGTACCTACCTACTTGTCCCTCTTGCCTGCTCTGAAAACAAAGAAAAAAGGTCGTATGGTCAAACAGTTGTTCTGCCAGAGCACCAGCGGGTGAACATAAATTGGCGAAACGCAGGACTGCAAAAAGTCGGGAGCACGGAAGCATTGCTCCCGGGTCCTTGTTGGCCGACTGGGATCGAAATTGGGCTGGAGAGCAAAAAAAAGCTCTCCAACTTTTTTCCGGGATGGAAAGATTGGCGAGCAAAGTACCTAAACTTTTTCGATTTTTCGACGAGGACCGAAACGAGCTGACTGGCAAAAGAAAGCTGACGAGCCAAAAAAAAAACTCAACAACCAAAATTTGACCAGGCTCCAAAATACGTGCTCCAGGGCTCCAACCGACTTTTTGCAGCCCAGGCAAGCCGTTGGTGGCCAAATAGACGAAAAAGACAAAAAAATCACATGAATATATCTGTCACATCAGAAAAAGCGCAGACAGGATAAAGGTTTTGCATTGGATAAACAAATCAAACACAGCTTTCAAACCTCTACTTCGCTGTGACTGTCGCAGCCTTGTCGGCGGCCCACCAAGAGACACCTCGACATCTGGCTTGTGCGGATAGGCCTCCTGGTAGAACTCCCCTCCAGCTTCTTCCCAACCAACATTGACAGTGACTCCATCCGGTTTGGTAGGCCGTTCACGTGATCCTGAGCCGGGCATCTGGGATTTATTGCGACCAGGGCCAGCAACACATCAATGACAGCCTAGTTTAATGATGCAGGCTCTGCCAGAACCAGAGCACCCAGACTAAGTCTCCCTTTACATTTCTAGTGACCTCTTTTAAAATTTATTAAGAAAGATCGATAAGGAAATGATAAATCAGTATCAAAAGGTCAGGTTGGCCACCTCTACTTTCCAGTGGAGGAACGTATTTGTATTTAGTCCAAGCTAAGGGCCAGGGTGCAAAAAATGTCCAGACATCCACGACCCTGGTGGCTTTCTTTTTCTCGTCCAATTGAGAAGACCAAAATCGTCCACCATAGAAAGCATTAGCAAGTGGCCGGCAAGTTTGGGAGGATTTGCATGTCCACCTTTTGCACCCCTGCTAAGGGCCTGTCACAATGCAACAAAGGTAACAGTTCGGAATACCTGCTGACATTGAACTGAACGAGTTATCACCATTGCTCTGTACAAAAAGCTAACTAAACCAAACCTAACCTGGCCTAACCTATCCTAACACACCTGTCCTAACCTGTCCTATCGTACCTTACCTGGCCCTCATCTTCCTATCCTCTTTTGGCTGCTTGAGCGTATGTGAAAACTCGTCCAGTTCAGCTTTTTTTCAGATGTCGGCAGGTATTCCGAACTGTAACCGCAATAAACACAAACTGCAGCTGAGGAAAAATTGCACCTACCTACCTTTAAGAACCTTTCCATTGGCATACAGGGAAATGCTGTGATTGGGCAATTTTCCTGGAAGGGTAATGCTGTGATTGGGCGATGTGCCTGAAAGGGTAATGCTGTGATTGGACAATTTTCCTGAAATGAGTGGGATTCAGAAACACGTGCATTGCTGAGCTACCGGAATGGGGGAGAAACTCGCATTTCACACATACACAACACGATCCTGATTGCTGATGTGAAGACTTTTTTGGTGGCAACGCTGTGTACAGGCTTGTCAAAAGCTCTTGACGACTTCAGATTAATGCATTTCAGTTTTGTGGCAGATCTGGCAGTGAGGTCGGACTTCATTAACCTCTTCCAGTCCAGAGCGCCACATGTGGTGCCCACATGGATGCATTGCATAAACCAGATAAAATGCTCATGCAGTGGCACCAAGACCAGAGTGCAAACATTGGCCCATCTGCTATTCCAGACACAAAGACCAGAGATGCAGCAGATGTACTAGGTAGTTTAGTAGGTTCAGAACGCAGTGGCACCAAGACCAGAGTGCCATCATTGGCACCCTGCTATTCCAGACACAAAGACCAGAGATGCAGCAGATGTACTAGTTTAGTAGGTTCAGAACGCAGTAGCACCAAGACCAGAGTGCCATCATTGGCAACCTGCTATTCCAGACACAAAGACCAGAGATGCAGCAGAGTAATAAGTTTAGTGGGATCAGAGCAATCTATGTGGTGCTCTGGACTTGGCAGCCAGTCCACATGCATGTTTCTCGTCTCTGTGAAGTGGAAAGCAGAGCACCACACATGGAGTCCTGGACTTGGTGACAAAGGAGCTGATTTTAATTGGACTAAAAAAGGTTAAATTCATGTTCAGTTCTCATGGTCAACAAGCAGCAAATTCTGGATACAAAATAGGTACCTACTGACAGAAGAAAAAGATAACTTGCAAGAAGTGAGGTCAACGAAACATTTTGACAAACTCTGTAGGTTTTACATAGCCGGCTTCAGTTCTGAGTTCATCTGAATTCCAGCCACAGGGCAGGCATCCTAACAACAGTTCACCTGAGTAACAGCCAAAGTTAATCCCTTGGTTCAGCAGCATCTTCAGTGTATTTTTCAGCTTCTGGGTAAGCAAGAAAATCAATAACATACTTGTTATGGGCTTAAATGGCTCCCAAAGCCCCAAGACTCTAGTTCATTCTCCTTGGTCCTCAGTTGCCGGTGAAAAACAGCTTGCTTTTGTTTGGTAGACAGGTACAGTTACAGAAACAAAAATGTACCCATTAATGTAGACATGCATTGTTCGATTGTGGGTATATGGTTATTCTTGTGACAATGCAGTCACATGAAAAGTAATGTGTCAATAAATAATATGCAATGCTGATGCCCAAATAATGAGATGATATCACCCATTTCTGGCATTCATGTACCCACACGATGTTACCTATTTGTGGTATTCATGTACCAACATTAACATTTGTGGCATTCATGTTCATTAACATTTGTGGCATTCATAACAACATTAATAATTTGTGGCATTCATGTGGCATAAACCAACATTATAGCCACCCATTTATGGGTACATTATCGTTTCTGTGACTGTACATCTGTGCTTCACAATGCACAGAAGCCCTGCAAATTTGTGAGGACGTCAGAAACAACTGCTCAAACCCACTCATCAGCAGAAAATTATTGATCTTCCAGCTGTACTTTGAAACCAGGTCTCATGGAAGGCATTTCCGTCCCATGCAAACAAACAGAAAAGTGATGCATAGTTTTGTCTGAGCAAGTGAAGTGGGGTTCAAGAAAATTTGAACTCATTTTATCATGAGGAAACAAGCAAGCGTCTGTAGCACTGCGATATGAATTCAACAGTTTCCCAAAAGAACACCTTTGGAGCATTAATTTGGCAGAACAACACCTCTTTCAGTCACAAGGGATGGTTTTGGTGATCGACGAAAATGCGGCCCACCATAGATTTGGTGGGTCCATGAACAGCCGAATATAATATAGGTATCCTCTATGCTAACCTAACCCTTTGGTTGGGCTAGGTTAGGTTAGATCAGGTTAGGATAGATTATACTCGGCCATTCATGGACCCACCAAATCTGGAGGGCCCAATATTCGTCGATTACCATGGTTTTTATTGCAGGATTAGGTGGTTAAGCAGAAGGGACATGATACCTCTACCTGGTGGTTCCCGTGGAAAGGGGTGGGTGCAAAAAGTATTTTGATTGCTTTTCGTAGGCAGATTAATCGGAGGAATGTTGTGGCTTCTGGGGGTGAAAAGGGAGGTAGGTGTGATTCTGCTTCCGAAACCAGAACGCCAAGCCACCATGTTTAAATGAAAAGTTGCTTGCAACAGGTAAAAGATGTCTGTCCAGTCAGAAAGTGTGCCAGAAACCTGACGTGCAACTTTAAACAGTAATTTTCCTGCAGCCAAGTTGCATGGTTTTTTGCATCCAGTTTTCACCATTCCCAATTTGCTATCCGCAGCCAGTTAGCCCTTACCAAACAGGCAAACAAAGATCTCATCACCAGTGAAATTCAAAAGTTATTTTTGTTCGTAAAAACTGGATGAACTCAAATTTAAAATCTTTGTTGCTCGTAGAAATGGAATCAGTTTTGGATGGCTTTACATCAAGTTCAAATTCGCTGAGGAGATACCTAAGTGATAAACAACTGATACCTAGTTAGTCAGGATTTAAAACTGAACAAAAGAAAAGCCAACAACGGGATTGCCACCCAAAATCCCAAACCTAATTCCCTGGATTTTCCCCGGTGTTTTAAGGCCCCATCAGAATGAAAAGAGGGATGGGGGGCCAGGAAGGGTATCTGAAGAGGGCAAATGGTTCCCCAACTCTTACAAGCATAAGATGTGCAGCTGAAGGCCACTTAAGTCATCTGGGGTGGCATCTCACCGGAGTTTGGAAGGCAAAGCCCCTGGTAGATTTGAGGGATGGCATTTCCGAGATCTCCAAATGGCACCAAAACTCTCTAAATGGAACCACTCCAAATGGCAATTTTTCAGAAATTTTCTGGATTTCCAGGTTTTCATTGCCAATGCATGTTATTTTCTTCAATTTGGCATCTGGATTATCCCTGTATTCTAGGCCACCTTTCCATATCCCTGGATTCTCCAGGTGAGTGGCAACCCCGTACAATGCGGAATCGACATTATTCGTCAAAATGCAGCAGAAAACAGCACAATAGCAAAGAATGGCAGTGTCACATTCACAGATTATGAGAAAACATCTTCAAATCATTGGTCGACCGAGACATCATTAATCAAATTTGACATTTCAAACCAGTCATCGCTGATCATGTGAATTTTATCATGTGATGAAGGCTTCACATCCCAGTTCCAATAAGTGAAACCAGAAAACGATGACTCCGGTTTTAATTTCACCTGAGCAGATCTGGCCATATCTGCTTGATCACACTGTTCGGGATTGCTCGAACTGGACATTTCATTGCTGCTGCTGAAAACTATTCCAAGTTGGTCATCCTTCAAAGACAGTGTACGTCCGAAGAGAGGATGTCCTCGAAAACTGCTGGAGAGATCTGAATTTGCTGAAGAAACGGTTTCGTTGAAGGGAGTGAAATATGCGTCGGTTTCAGCGTGACCATTATGGGCCAAATTGCAGGGAATGAGATGAAGATCACCACCTTTCTTCAAAACTGCAACTGCATCTTCGCTTTTTGAAGAAACAGAAAGTTTATTGTCGAGCATTGTATCTCAAAGAAACCGTACAATGTTCCACCGATGAATTGCGTCCAAACAAAGTTGGACACTCCGTGATTTGTGAAAGTCTGAAGCAGAAAGAGACCTGGGATCTTCGGAATAATGTTTTAGAAGATTTTGCTCCGTGGCTTTTTAGATAAAAACTAGCATCGCAAGAACTTTCGTTTTTTTTTTTTTTTTTTTTTTCGTAAAAAGGTTGAGCATCAAAAAAGGTGGAAGGTGTAGAAAGGTTGAACAACAAGAAAGGTTGAAGGTGTAGAAAGGTTGAACAACAAGAAAGGTTGAAGGTGTAGAAAGGTTGAACAACAAGAAAGGTTGAAGGTGTAGAAAGGCTGAACAACAAGAAACTTATCGACACAATGAAGCCAGGAACGAGGAGAAATATGTACAGGAGGCACGCAGTGAACCCTTATAGCAGAAGGCACAGTCTCCAATTTAGCAATTGATGCACAGGAATGGAGAAAACTCCAACAGGTCAACACAATTTTATTATAAATTTATTGTAAAAATAGCCAAAGGCCCCTAAAGAAAATAGGTACCTACCATGCAATGCAAGCAGCATGGGGTGGGTTGACAAAAGAGACAGACACAAATTAGAGTTTTTATAAAAAAAAAAAAAAAAAAACACAAAACATTCACAGGCTGGCACCACATTTGGCTCAGTTTCCGGTTTGCTGTGGTTAATTAGGTTGGTAGGTAGTAGGTAGACTACCTACTGTCGGTAGTACCTATAGTACTCGGTGATATTTCTGATTAAATTATACGAAAGATGTACAGTTTTTGGAATCGGGCTGAGGATTTGTTTTTCAACAGTTTTCAGTATTTTGAAACTGAGGACAGATGTATAGAAAGTGTCAATCTAATTGTTTTTCATTTCTATTCCTATTTTAGGTGGGTGAGGTGGGTTCTTTCAAGCTTGTGCTTGACCTTTGGGTCAGTGGTCCTGATCAAAGATGATCAATCAGGGATCTCATTGCAATATGTTATTTGGAGGGTTTCACCGAGAAAGGTGAAACGATTGGTTCTTTGAGGAGTACCTATGATGAGATATAGAGCCACTGATAAGCAGAGAGAAATAAGTATGAATGATATGCCCTACAGAATGTGATTGCAGAGGAGTTCCTGAACGAAGGCTATCAAAGACTGATGAAATTTGTAAAGCTCAGTCAAGCTGTTTCGGTCAGTGGAGTGATGACCAAAGTCTAAAGAGAGATCAGTTGGAGAAGTCTCACTGATAATTAATGTTGGGAGCTGGAATCAGAAAAGTGAACTTTGGGGTCAGTTGGTGTACAAACCAAGAAGAGAGAACTTTGGTGAAGCACGGAATTCTCTGAAGATGAAGAATGGTGAAATATTGTTTCCTTGGAGTTCTGTGTATTGTCTTAAGATTAATTTGATTGTTGTTTCTTTATTTGTTTAAATAAAACAGGTATCCTAATGGTGATAGGTCTTGTTACATTGTCTTGGTGAATAACAATAATTTCTGAGATCGCTACCAATTCAAGGTGAAGAGCTGCAGAGAAGCAAGAAGAAAGGGTGGCTTGAGGTTAGTTGTTCTCCAGTACGGTAGAAAGTACATCACAAAGAAGTCTTTTGGTAGGTAAGTACTTTGCTTGCCAAATCTTGGTTTAGAATGTTGTGTTCTTCATGTGGAATTATTGCCAATTCTGCACCTACCTCCGCTGTACACTGAGGACCAGGGATGGGTAGACGTACGGAACTAGACGTAATTTACGTCGAGGTTGCCTACGTCGAGTTTTCTACGCGTAGAAAACTCAATTCGGCATACACAATTACTGCAAACAACTCCAAGGTAGAGTGGCGACGTACACAACTCTCTAGCTGTATTTTTCGATTAAAATATTAATTTTTAGGTTTGTAATTTGTCTTATCTTCCTACTTCATTTAAATCTTACGATCTGCAAACTAGAAAGTTTGTAACAAACCGTTATAAAGGCTTGAAAAAGTTCTTTAATCTGTAGCCAGAAGTTTTCAGCATAGGTAATATTTTAAAGATGTAAATTAAACGGAAAAATGTTAAAACGTTAATTTAAAGCAAGGCCAGGAATTGGAAAAAGGTCAAAATCAGAGAAATGTGACTGCTTTCCTAAGATCAGCATGGCCACAAGGTACCTTCTACTGAAACTGCAAAAATATCGAATGAACTCACATTTTGAACAAAGCCAGGAATTGGAAAATGGCCAAAATCAGAGAAATCGACTGCTCTCATATGGTCAGCATTTATGTTGCAAAGTACAAGGGACCAAATGAGATTATTTGTGATCACAATTTACAAATTTGGAGACTACAAATCACAATTGAGATTTTCATCGTCAGCAAAGAGCCTAACTTTAGAGCGAACATTCCCTCTCCCTGTCATGTCGTTTATGTAAATGAGAAAAAGAAGTGGTCCACAAACTGACCCTTGTGGTATTCCACTTGCGAGGGGTTCCGAAGACTTACCACACAAGGACTTGGAAGTATCGGTCGGAGATAAAGTTAGAAAGCCACACAAAGAGATTTTCTGGGATCTTTAGCTTGGCAAGTTTTGAAATGAGGATTGATATGGACACTTTATCAAAAGCTTTAACAAGATCTATGAAGATGGCATCAACCTGTTTAGACCCACCAAGTGCAGCCGATAAGTCGCGTACAAAACCGGTTAGCTGGGATTCGCATGAATACTTGGAACGGAAGCCATGCTGCCCAGGAAAGAAGAATTTCTGTCCTTCAAGCAGTCTGTATAGGTAACCACTAACCTGCAACAATCTTTTCCATGAGCTTTGCAAAGGAACTGATCAAGCTACCTAATCGGTCTGAAGGAAGTAATAGAGTGCCAGTCCACCCTTGGGAAGAGGTTTCACGATGCTCATCTTCCAGTCAGGGGGAATAGTGTTGTGGACCAAGGATAACGAGAAAAGCACAAAGAGGTATTTTTGAAAAACATCACAATGGTTCTTAAGAAAAGTCATACCTAGGGATAGAGTCAATAGTGCAGAAAGTAGAGTTCTTAGAGGATTTCAGTGCTTTGACAATAGAGTCCAACGAAATTGAATTGAATTTTTTTTTTTTTAATTAATTGACCACAGAATACAGATGAATCCATCTTTAGGAAATGTGTCCTTCGCGAGGGTGGCTGGGCTGACCTTGGTGATATCCTTTCACCAAACATTGGGTCTACCAGAGCCGGTGACCTGGTATCTTTTACTCCAGCTCTACTTCTCCAAAATGTTGACAGATTTTCTTTTCTGAACCGCTGCACCTTTTTATGGAATCGTCTGAAGATTCCAACTGATTTGATGAATTTATCACATGACGCACTTGTCACTGCAATAAAGCCCAGACTCTTGACCACTCTATCGTCAGTAAACTAAGCGTTCGCCTTTTGGGCCTAGGTGCCATCTATCTTAAACTTTAAACTTGACTGTAAGGTTTTCGGGGTGTTCCCCAGGGCTTCTTTTCGCCCACATCAACCCATTCATAGGTACTTTGCGCCTTACTCTGGCGCTATTCATACCAATCATTCACCATACCCACACTGGTGTTCGGTACCCCTGTATGTGTCTGTGGCTTTATTGTGTTTCTGTAACTTGCCGCCACTCTTGGACGGACTAAGTGTTCTTTTACGTGCACATGGTGAATTGCACATGGGACCACCTTCTTAAAGTCCCTTCCGAAGGACTAGAAGACTTGCCACTAAGTCTCCCTTTCTGTCACCGCACCTGCAGCCAGAATGGCGCATGACCCAACCCACAAATTCCAACTGTGGCGGGAATCGAACCCACAACCTTCGGATTTTGAGTCAGACCAGCGAACCAACTGAGCCACTGTGACAGACTGTCAAAACGTGGTCTTGGTGGTCTGGTTTTATTTTTGACTCTGGACTTTTCCCACGGTGGCGTCGGCGGGGGGACTCCGTCCCCAGTTTTGAAAAAAAAACAACAACAGAAGCCAGAATAAAAAAAAAACAAGATTTGCCACTGCGGCCATTTCCTCCCCCCCCCCCCCCGCCTGCAACAAAACAGCCGTGCCATCTGTCCTGCAGGTTAAGGTCCAGATCAGATCATAAAGCGACTGGCTCCACAGAAGAACAGACCGCTGCTTCTGTGACAGAACAGACCACTGCTTCACCGCAAAAACATCAGAAACAGCGCAAAAAAAGAATCGAAACAGTGAAATATAAATGGCTCATAGATGTATTGCCATTCCCTCGTGACATCCCAGCAACAACATCACACTACCCACAGGGTTTGGTAGCTGCATGACCAGTGCTGGACCTGCACTGTCCAAGTTCCACTGCCATGAGCACCGCCAACTGTCAAGGCTTTAAGACTGATGGCCCAGTCTTTTCGGCACACAAAATGTCAAAAAGACAAGACAAGACGTGAGGTAATTTCTAATTTTCTAATTTTATTTCTTACAAAAATTCCCAGATGCAGTTAAGAAAGTGGAAAGGGAAACAATTCAATAGGTATTTCAAGGATATGAAGGGAAAAAATGAAAAAATGAAACTTACGGCAGGATGCATCATACATTGCATGGAATCCAGATCAGAAAAAGCAGGCAAGATGATGTATAAAATCTCCAGAAGGTGATTGTGAGCGAATAGATCATAAACAATATCGCACCGAGCACCAACTCGACATCATGTTGGTACAGATCATGAACACGGTCAAGAAACCACAAAGTCAAATTTGAAATGCAGGTATTTCCTTGTTGGTAATGGTATTCAGTAAATAGATCCTAGAAAAAGGATTCCAAGCAGTGATGCATCGCATCCGCAAGTTGGAAAGAAAAGTAAGAAAACATTAGTCCAGTTGAAGAAATAATTGAAACACCGTTGAAATACCTACACACCATTGAAATACAACAATAAAGGCTAGTACCTATCCGGTTAAAATTTGACAAATAAATCCTACATTACCCTAACCTATATTATTAACACCCCCAGAAGGAGGCTGATGGCCCGGGAAGGAGAGAGGAGATTGGCAAAGCCAGCACTGGGTCCCCACCCCTAAAGGCCTCACAAAAAAAAAAGAGACAGGATAGGGAAACCACACACTCTGGTCAAAGGCAAGATTTAAGGTTGTTTCATCAACTTAATCACCAATTTATTGCTCTTTCTTATTGGGCAGAGAGATCATAATGGAGGTAACGCTACCTTGCCAAGGTTGTTAATCATTTACTTTAATTAGATGGCGAAAAATTTCCACACAACTCGGAGACAGCGTTAGCCCCGCCATGATCTCTCCACTGACAGACATCCATAAATCCCTAGGAATAAGAAAATAATTCCATAATCTTGTCAGGGGAGCTATTCCAAAGAAAATCTAAAAGCTCCCTCTCAAACTGTAATACATTGTTGAGGGAGGTCACCCTGTGAGGCAGAGAATTCCAAAGGTACGGCCAGCGATAGCTGGGAGATTTTTTACCAAGATTAGATTTTGGCTTGCTGGGAACTAACTTCCTATTGGATGCACCTCTTGTTAATACATTGCCACTGGTTTGAACGAGTGACAGGACATTCCCACAAACCTGGCTTTGGTGAAATACACGAAAGGTGAATAAACAAGTTCTGTATACAATTAACGAAAAGAAAGGTAACACCTTCAATGACAGAAACAACGGTTGGGAAGGTGTGAGCCGATTTACGCGACTGATCAGCCGGATGAATGCCTTCTGTCTGATGAAAATGGGTGTCAGTTTAGTTTTGTATGCAGAACCCCAAGCCTCTATCCCATAAATAATCCTTGTGTGAACTAGGGAGAAATAAAGTGTACGGAGATATTTTGAGGTAAAAATGGAGCAACACGACTGAAAATATATATCAAGGAGTTTAAACTCTTTTGTAAATAGTGTAAATGATTGCTCCAAGTAAGGTGTTCATCGAAAAGCACGCCTAGTAGTTTTACATGGTCACTGGGAATGATTTGTGAACCATCCAAATAAATTTGGCCATTGCCCCAATTTAAAATTAGCTGCTTGTGCAATGGGCGAAAGACCACAAGCTTTGTTTTCCCTGGGTTAAGTCTTAACTTATTTGAAAGAAACCACTGGCTTACACTATCCACATCATTCTGAAGGGACATAAGGGCATGGTCCGGATTATCAGAAATGGAAAAGATATTTGTATCATCAGCATACAAAAATATATTGCTATTACAATCAACATTGAAAATATCATTAATATATATAAGAAATAACAAAGGCCCTAAAACAGATCCTTGAGGCACCCCTCTAGCACACTTGAGTTGATCAGACAAGACACTGCCTAGTTTTACCGCCTGACTCCTGTCGCTGAGATAACTTGCAAGCAACTCAAGTATCTTCCCTCGAAGCCCATAAAACTCAAGTTTCTCAAGTAAAATACAATGATCAACCATATCAAAGGCTTTGGATAGGTCCAGGGACAGGCCACACACTGTTTTGCCACAGTCAAGAGCATTTGAAATTAATGCAGCCACAGAAGAAATGGCATGTGTGGTCGAAGTTCCTTTCCTGAAGCCAAACTGATTGTTGCTGAGAATATTGTGGGCAGAGAGGAAATCAGTGATCCTGCAATGCATGGCCTTTTCAAATATTTTTGACAGAACTGGCAAAACTGAAATTGGCCGATAATTTGATGGATCATTCTTAGAGCCAGCTTTAAAAATAGGAGTAACCTGAGCTAGTTTTAGGCTTGGAGGATATATACCAGAAGAAAAGATAGCATTACACATATGTGTAATAGGAACAGATAACCAAGGTAATAATTCCTTTAAATCACGAGATGAGACCTCATTCCTGAGTCCATCTTTACAGGGCAAAGATTTTATAATTCTTTCAATTTCCACAACAGTGACAGGGGCCAGAAAGAGGGATTCGGAAGGAGGTCTCATAAGATAAGTGTGAAAATCGAACAAAGGACCCACAAATTTAAAGAAGCCAACATTAACAAAAAATTTATTCAGCACGTTAACAATTTGCTTTTGGCAAGTTAGTTTTTCACCACAATCATTAACAATTGACGAAACTGAACTAACAGGTTGTTTACGTCCAAGAACATCATTAATCAATCTCCATGTTCTCTTTTCATTTCCCCCACACTTATCAAACTGAGTGGCATAGTACGATTTTTTGGCCTCACGTAAAAGGTTGGTTAGCTTGTTCCTGTACTTGCGGTAGGTATTAGCAAGAACAGCATCAGCAGGGGATTTCTTAAAACGGAAAAAAAGCCTGTCTTTCACTTTGATAGATTTCAATAAAGCATTGGTGATCCAGGGATTTCGTGGAGTATTGTACTTTGTAATTTTTCGTGTTCTTGGCCCAGCAATCACAGAGTAGGCAGCCTTCAAGGGTAGAAAGTACCCATAAAACATCAACCAAAAGACAAGGACATTGCACCACAAGAAAATCAGACCAATCAATTTCTGATATGGCGGCAGATAATGCAACATAGTTGGGTCTGCAAAAGGGTGAAAGACTCGATGTGTGATGGTAATTGGTTAACTGCCGTATCTTTAAGAATCTCGTTGTCAATGTGCAGCTGTAAAAAAATGGCAAAGTGATCAGAAATATCACAAGCAACAGATCCACAAGTTATGGAAGTACAAATAACCTTCAATGAGTTGCTGATAATAACATGATCAATAGCAGTGCTGGAGTGGTCAGAGACTCGTGTTGGCACCCGAATAAGCTGGGACAAATTATTGCGATCTAGAAGATCAAAATAGGTTTGGACAACATAATTTCTTGTAGGAGCTGTAACATTTATATTAATGTCACCTGCAATGATCAACTCAAAACCTCCAGAATTGGCTTCAATGCTAGTTTCCTCAAGAAACTGAAGGAAGTCAGCAATAGAACAGGCGGGTGACCTGTACACTGCTAGTAATTGGTATCTATGAGTGGGTTTACCCCATAAACCAGGAAGAGAAAAATCAAACTTCACAACCTCACACTGGGTAGTGGGATTCAAGTGGTACAGCATGCAGTTCCCAAACGGAACGTCCCTTTTATGAACAGGGCAACCCCACCAAATCTAGAGTTTGCTCGGAGAGTGCAGGTGCTATGATACCCATCAATGGTGTAATTCCCAAAACATTCAAGACTTGGTAGATGAATTTCAGTCAGTATAATAACTGCAGGTCTTGTTTCTAACAAGGAAATGGAGCAGATAAATTCATCAAAGTGCAGCCCAAGACCTCTAATATTGAGACAAAAAAGACCAAAAAAATGACCACGTGCAGCATTGAGTGAACAAAACTGGTCGAAGCTCAGTTCTAAGCAACGAACGTTATCAGGAAAAGACAGCAAATAAGAATCATCCATAACAATAAAGCTTTATAAAGAAGTGGAAAGCACAAAACATGTGAGAAAAGAACAAGTGTCAGTTCGGAATCACAAGTTGGTCTTCATTGCTGATTTCTCTGATTGGTGCCAATTCGTTCTCACGGAGATATATCCGTCCATTCTTTGTCCACAGAAACTTTGCATTCGTGCGCCGTTTGTAGGCTAGACAGTGATTGAAAAGCAGCCTTTTCCTGGGAGGCAGATGTTCGTTAACATAGATTGAAGAGGATGTACCTTCATATCCAAGTTTAGCTGTTGACAACCTGGCTACTTTTGCTTCATGGAGGAAACGGTCTCTGACAGATCGCCGTACGAATTTGACTACGACAGGCTTTGGTGCAGGGCCCTTTCCAGGAAGGCGGTGGGCAATGCTAACTTCAGAACGGCTGAAATTCATCTTCAGACATTTCGCCATATCCTCTACAATAACATCAAGTTCCTCGCCCTGAGATTCTGGTAGACCTCTGACAACGAGATTGTCACGGTAGAGATAGGCTTCATTATCAGCAACTGCATCCCTCAATTCCTTTACTTCAGCCTTCAGTGCAATATTTTCCTGGAAAACAGCAGTGAGCCTCTTCTCAACTGTGACCAATCTGGCAGATATGTTGTCCAATTTGTTCACACCGTCATGAAATTGCAAGCAAATTAGCTTCACAGTCTCTACAAGCTCAGGAATTGAGACACCAGACTCACCAAGAGCAGAGATGGAAAATGAAGGAGCAACACCACCACCTGTTGCCTGAAAGCGAAGTCCAGGAGGAAAAGGATCACCAGATGGAGATGCATCCATAGGTGGAGAAGAACTTCGAAGATGCGTACCCTGGTTGTCAGTCATTGAACAATCTGCTGCTGTTGCAGTGCGACTTGAAAATGATGGTTCACTTGAAGGGGTCATCGTCATCTTCACTTCACCGCTCGATCCCTCACATCTTCTACAAAGCCAAGGATTATCATTTCCATCAAACTTTGAAAAGTCACTATCCGAGAGACCAGTGCATCTCTTATGGATCCATGCAGAACAGCCCGAACACTCGATGGCAGGTCCTTTGGAAGAGACAGCAGCATGGCACGAACCACAGTGCACTTTCACTTCAGCGTTCTTTGATGCTTTCGTCATGATCAAACAGATAATAATTGCCAATGTGACAAATCCAGATATAGCCGGAACAGGCAATGAAGAAGCCTACAGAAATCAATATTAGTGTCCTGAAAATCCTATGAAAGGAGTGGTTTCCCACACCTCTAAGAAACAATCGTTTCAATTTTCTCAAAGAAACAATGTTTCACCTTCAAGAAACAAGGTTTCACCAAAAGAAACAAGGTATGATGCCTTCTTTTCGGCAAATCTTTTCGGCAAAAAGACAAGACAAGACGTAAGGTATGATGCCTTCTTTTCGGCAAAAACCCACAACCTAAAATTTTCTTTCGACTAAAAAGACAAAACAATTGAAGAAATACATCTTTCACTCAATCACAAAACCCCAGCGCAACACAAAATTACATACCTACATTATAGAAATACCTAACCACTATCTAGCCCAACTCAAACTTGAACCACACAGCAAAACATCAAAAGATGCGAACGAGACTGCTCCTTCACAAACATGTTCAAAGCTCCTCTTGCCCTGGGACCTGTTTCAATTGTGATGCTTAACTTGAGTAATGCTTAAGACTTAAGTATTACCTATCTCTGCATTCCTAAGTCGCATCTAAGACTGTTCTCAGTGGGTTTCAATTACCGTTCCTTTGTTCTTCCTGCTTGTAAGTATTACTTTTGTTGTGCTGCCTGAGCAAATTCATGTTTATTGGTGTCATGGCTGCCTGTGAACCGTTTTTTTCTATTTTGGCCTCAATTATCACATTGCCCCATGTATATAGGTACAGCATTCATTTTCAGTGTGTGCTGTATTCAATGCATTGGTGGCTACACAAAACGGGAGTAAAGGAGAAAAGAAAAACAAAAAAAAAAAAAAAATCAACAAAATATGAATGCCAAACATCAAAAGCATTTTCGGTGCAGCGAATATTTTCGTCAGCATGCAAGCACATTGCCTAAGGGTTTCACGATTTGGCGGCATATGATTTTCTTTTGTCTGCTTTGTTTTGCTTTGCATACATATTTCCAGCATAGGTCCAGATTTTATCCTCGATTCAAGATCAAGAATAGGGTTTTGACATTGCCAGGTGTAGAGGGTTAGATTCGAGATCAAATTTCGATTCTTGTGGAAAAACTGTGATTTTATACCTAAAGGCCATGGTCTCTGCTTTCTAAAAAGGTAGGTACGACATAGATATCTTTTTGCTGTGAGATGTTTCCGTTGCTGAACACTGCAAGTTTTTACACCTTCGTCATAACACCAACCTACCTTTTTAGAAAGCAGAGACCATGGCCTTTAGGTAAAATCAGTTTTTTTCCACAGAATGAAATTTGATCTCGAATTCTAAACCCTCTACACCTGGCAATGTCAAAAGGCTATTCTTGATTTGAATCGAGGATTAAAATGGCCCTATCTGGAACTAGTATGCAAAGCACACAAAGCAGACAAAAGAACATCAGTTATGCGCCAAATCGTGAAACCCAGGAATGTGTTGCATGCGACGAAAATATGCGCTGCCACCGAAAATGCTTTTGCTGTTTGGCATTCCATATTTTGTTGATTTTTTTTTTTTCATTTGTTTTCCTTTTCCTTACTCCGTTTGTGTAGGCAAAAAAAAAAAAAAATGCCACCAATTCATGATACAGCACACAATTGAAAATGATGCATGTACTATAACATCGGGGCAATGTGATAATTGAGGCAATCTCAAAATAAAAAAAAACGGCTCACAGGCAGCGTTTTCGCCAAAATAAACATGAATTGCTCAGCAGCACAACCAAAAAGTAACACTACAAGCAGGAAGAACAAAGGAACGGTAATTGAAACCCACGGGAGAACAGTCTAGATGCACTTGGAATGCAGAGATAGGTAATACTTAAGTCTTAAGATTACTCAAGGTTAAGCATCACAATTGAAAAGGTCCCAGGCAAGAGGAGCTTTGAACATGTTTGTGAAGGAGCAGTCTCGTTCGCATCTTTTGATGAGTTTTGCGTGTGGTAAAGTTGAGTTGGGTAGATAGTGGCTTTAGGTATTTCTATAATGGAGGGATGCATTCTTCTCCTTCCAAATGTGTTGGGTGCAACTCCCCCATGGGGTTTGTGATTGAGTGAAAGATGTATTTCTTCAATGTTTTGTCTTTTTGTCGAAAGAAATTTTATTGTGGGTTTTTGCCGAAAAGAGGCATCATACCTACGTCTGTCTTGTCTTTTTGCCGAAAAGATTTGCGCCCACGAAAAGAAGGCATCAATACCTGTTTCTGGTGTTGCCTGAAACCTTGTTTCTTGAAGGTGCCAAACATTGTTTTTTGAGAATTGAAACGATTGTTTCTTGGAGTGTGGGAAACCACTCCTTTCATAGGATTTCAGGACACTAGTATTGATTTCTGTAGGCTTCTTCATTGCCTGTTCTGGCTATACCTATCTGGATTTGTCAAATTGGCAATTATCTTTTCGATCATGACGAAAGCATCGAAGAACGCTGAAGTGAAAGTGCACTGTGGTTCATGCCATTCTGCTGTCTCTTCCAAAGGACCTGCCATCGAGTGTTCGGGCTGTTCTGCATGGATCCATAAGAGATGCACTGGTCTCTCGGATACTGACTTTTCAAAGTTTGATGGAAATGGTAATCCTTGGCTTTGCAGAAGATGCGATGGATCGAGCGGTGCAGTCAAAATGACCCCTGCAAGTGAACCATCATTTTCAACTCACACTGCAACTGCAGCAGATTGTTCAATGACTGACAACCAGGGTACGCATCTTCGAAGTCTTTCCACCTATGGATG
>JASGXE010021289.1:0-16948 GCA_030068105.1 Sinentomon sp. SZTP_YWyxl
AAAAATTTGAATTTAATTAGTAAAACACCACTCAATTGCGAAAACTGCCGGAAGAGGAAACAACAGCGATCCAGCAGGGTTTATTCCCCAAAACGGTCCAACCTTTTAAATCAGCGCACTTTTCAAATTTCCCGTTTTTTGTTCAGTTGTTCTTTTGTTCCCTTGTCGAAGGCGCCTTTTTTCACGATGACGCAACATCAGTTCCCGCCGAAATTCGAATTTTCGGGCAGCCGACAGCAGCGCGCTCTCGCGGACGCTTGTTTCGCGTGATTTGCTGCAACCGTTTCAAAATGGCGTCGCATTGAAATTTCCTGTTTTTTCCCGTTTTTGCTCAATTTTGATGCGGTTTGAAGCATTTTGTGGGTATCTTGGCCGTTTTTTTTGTGCGGAGGTGTTTTTTGTTGAAAACATTAAATTATAGGCGATTTTAATGACACTGAGCAGAATTCTGGCTATGTTGGGCGGGAAATGCATGCATTTCCGATTTTTCCGTTTTTCGAAAATCCTTGCAGGAATTATTAATTCCGGCTGGGGCGTCACTCCGCGTTTCCGAATGGTGCGGAAAATCATTTTAAAACCAGAATTCATAATTCCGGGCTTGACCGGTTAAGTGGAAAATCACAGGAGTAGAAATTAAAGTTTTTTACACTTGGCTCCCTTTAATTTGTCCACGGCTAAATATTGATAGGCTGGGAGAATTGGACACCAATTGACCCACAGCTGGGCATAAACAGGTTATCTGACTTCTGCTGCCATCTTCTTAACATGGTAAAATTGAATAATTGGCAAACAACCCTCACCTGTCTCATGGCCTCGGCAATGTTGCCATCGGAATACTCTGGCTGCCTGATGATAAACTTGTGCAAATTGTTGCCAGCATACTCTGCTATTTTGGCACCTGTTGAGAAGAAAAACAGAGAAATGTCGCGAGATATGGTAACAAAAACCGAATCAGAAATCTTTGATGCCTGCTGGTGTAAAACCCTGCGTCTTTTTGAAATTGGACACCACAAAAACCGAAACCAGCAGCATATTTTCCTTGGCATGTCCCCAGAAAGCCATGCCACAACGTCACCTACCTAGCTAGCCAGGTCCCTGTCATAAAAATGAGATTAGCAAGGCGCAGTTGGATCACCTTGCTAGTTCCAACCGTGGCACTGAGTAACATATCAAGTGACTTGGGAGGTAGGTGTCCCTGAACTGGCAGACAGTTGTTGCAACATTGCAGCAGAGAAGACAGGCTTCAGACCAGGATGGAGGTGATCAATGCAACAGTGATATGAGTCCAGACAGGAAGGAAGCTTGGAACTGGACGTTTGTGTCAGTGTCAGGCTCACTCAAGTCCTGGCACTGGAGCAAAGCGCAGGTAGACCTGCCCCTGTATGCACAATAGGTAGGTACCTGCCTACTTTTTGACCACGAAAGGATATGCGCGAGCTTTTGCTTGACAGTAGGTACCTACGTGGGTAACCAAATGGCATTGGCCTATACCTACAAATGGGCAATTCCATCATTTCTGATGTGCACTTCCAGGTTGGTTGGCAGGTTAGTGTATCTGCGGTAAAGTACCAAAAAAAAAAATATCCAAATTCTACGGCATTTAGCTCTGCCGAAGCCAACCAACATTTTTCAAGACATTTTTCCAAAATATGATAGGCCCATTATTAAAAGTAGAAAAAAATCGTATCCATCAGACACTGTTGATGGCTTAGGTAGGTACTTGTCTACATAGGTCTGTCTACAGTGCCTTTCTTGCTGAAAGGTCACTTAAATCCTTGCTTAACCGGTCAAGCCCGAAATTGCGAATTCTGGTTTTAAAATGTTTTTCAGCGCGTTTCGGAAACACGGAATGTCGCCCCTGACGGAATTAATAATATCTGCAAGGATTTTCGAAAAACGGAAAAATCGGAAATGCGTGCATTTCACGCCCACTCAAGCCAGATTTCTGCTCCGTGTCATTAAATCTCCTATAATTTAATGTTTTCAACAAAAAAAAAACACCTCCGCACAAAAAAAAACGGCCAAGATACCCACAAAACGCTTCAAACCGCATCAAAATTGAGCAAAAACTGGAAAAAACAGGAAATTTCAATGCGACGCCATTTCTGAACGAATGCAACAATTCACGTGAAACAAGCGTCGGCTGAATCGCGCGTCTTTCAACCACCCGAAAATTCAAATTTCAGCGGGCGGCAGATGTCGCGCGATCGCGTAAAAAAAAGATGCCTTCGACAGCCCAACAGGAACCTGAGAGAAAAAAGCGGGAAATTTGAAAAGTGCGCTGATTGAAAACGGTTGGACTGATTTTGGCGGAATAAACTTCTGCTAAATCGCTGATTTTTCCTCTTTCCGGCTGTGAATATTTTTGAGTGGTGCTGATTTTTCGTAATTAAATTCAAATCCCTTGAAAATGGAATACCCATGCCGACGTTTATTTACGTCGTCCGTACAATCACATCATGCCGGTCTTGACGTTTATCTACGTCGCTCGTACGCGGTTTGTTTTTTTTGCGGGCGTAAATGCACGGCGCTCGGGCTTGACCGGTTAACAGTCACGAGTCTGGTGAAAACACAAGAAGGATACACATGTCTGGAGAAGAATCCGTTTTCAAAACCAAAGTGCGGCAGGTAGGCCCTAAATTTTATCCTACTATCCTCCGTTAACCGTAGAGTACTGGACCAGCAACAACAGTAATCAAATTTCTTACCTCCATGCCCATCATAAACAGCAAAAAAGGATGCCTCTGGATCATCAGGCAATGACAATATATTCGTATGGGCATCCTCCATGTTGATACGCCATCCTTGCATACACGAAGTCCCAACATGGAATTGCTCATTCTGACACACTGATGACTCTTTTGAAGTCACGGGCTCAGATAAAGTTTGGCCCATTCTGAACTACAGTTATATTAGCTCCGGGTGCCTACGACCTATGTTATAAAACAAAACTTGTGATTACTTTTGTTTAACTCTCAATTAAAATGAGTCCTGATTGGTTGTCTGGAGCTTGAACTTGGTGAAGACCCTAGTGCAAATTTGCAACTCGGCATTTCGACTTTGCAAACTCAAAATTTCAACTTTGATGCAAAAAATTTCGGCTTTGAAACTCAAAAAACTTTCGATTTTTCAAACTCAAAATTTCGACTTTACAACTCAAAATAACGACTGTGAACATGACTCGAAATTTCAAGTAAAGTGGTGAATTTTTAAATATAAACTCTTTTTTCTGTGAAATTCGTGCAAATACAAGTGACCGTGTAAGTGAGGTCTTTGCGCCCATGTCGATCAACATGCAGGTGTTCATTGCTGACAAGTTGAATGCGATAAGCGGTGCCACGTCTGAAATTAAAAAATCGCCTGGTCAGTTCCACTGGCATTCGAGTTTCGAAAAAGCCGAAGGTGCAAGGTGCACGAAAGGTCGTTGATTTCCGAGAGAAATAGCAATTACGGCATGCGATTCATGAATAGTCGCGAAGTCTGATTACAATGACCAAATTTGATGCGCAGCTATAAGCACGTACCGTGCCATGCACGGAATGGTATAGGCATCGAAAGAAATTGTTTTGGGATCCGCAATTAAACACAACTATGACTAATGGAAAAAGTAAAAAATAGAAAAAATAAAACAACTCATAACAAATAAAATGAAAAGTGAAAGAAAAGAAAAAACTTGAATGACCTCAGCGAGTCTGATCCCACTCAATTGCGTTTCGCTTCTTCAGAAGCAAAGAAAATTTTAATGATTAAACTTTCCGTTCAAAATCTGGAATTTTAGATGGTCCCTGAAAACCGGACAGTCGGACAGCCGGACTGCCGGACAGGACCACCGGACCGACCTGGACGGGTTAGGTTAGGTGAGATTAGGTTAGGATAGTCTATCCTAACCTAATCTAACCTAACCTAACCTGTCCGGGTCGGTCCGGCGGTCCTTTCTGGCTGTCCGGCAGTTCGGCTGTCCGGTTTTCAGGGACCACCGGAATTTCATGCACCCTGTCCATTTTCAACCGCAGAAAAACGGACTTGAAAATTTGTCCTCTTCTTTCGGACTTCACTGCGCGGGTGGTCTCTGAAAACCGGACAGCCGGACAGCCATAAAGGACCGCCGGACAGGTTAGGTTGGGTTAGATTAGGTTAGGATAGACTATCCTAACCTAATCTAACCTAACCTAACCCGTCCGGGTCGGTCCTGTCCGGCAGTCCTGTCCGGCTGTCCGGTTTTCAGGGACCACCCACTGCGCGCAATAAAATGCCAGTCGATGTTTTGAAATTAATTACGGATGCTTTACACTCGTAATGACGATTTTTACCAAAATTGACCTCCAGTCTCCTTGCCACTGTTTATATTTAAAAATTCACCACTTTACCTAGGTACCTACCTACCCCTTGTACTTTGATTTGAAAAATGTTTGTGAGATCTCTTTGATCGCCGAGTGGCTGTTGTAATCCTCTGTGTGATTTTTCATTGACGTGGTCGATTTTGCAACTGAATCTACTTCTGGTCAACAATTGCACTCTGCAAATGGGTTCGTTCAACAATTCTTGCTTGGTTTGATGGTTACCTACTCTTTTTTATTCACTCTCGGTTGTTTTAATTTTGTCTTCGACGGGGTCATTTTGTTGTCCAAATGTTCTTGGTTTTTCCGTGACGGGGTCGATTTGCGAGCCAAACATTTGACTTGCACTTTTGTCTTTTTGCCTTCACGGCCATAGTCTTGGGGTTTTGTGCGTACGAAGTACGAACTGGGGGCAGTATTTAAAAAATACCCACGTTAAATTTTAATACCTATGACTCCCTCTGCTTGAGCGTCGTCAAAAAGTCCACCGTTTATCTCTGTTCCATCTCCTTTTATCATGACAACCTTGGAAGCAAAATAAAATACCCGAGCTTTATTATTGCACAGTCCCCAACACACATCACAAATCGAATTCCAGTTGTTTATTACTACGGCCTCAAAGCAGAACAAATCCATATTTAAAACATACACTTTTCCCACAATATTGCACGATATCCCAAAATATCCCCGAAAAGCTTGGTTTCACCAAGATTTTCCCTGAAAAATGTGCGCCCTAAAAAAATCCTAAATGGGACAAAATCTCCCGAAAAAAAAGGGCAATTTCCCTGATAATGGGAACACTGAACATTGCACGACAACGGAACAAACCAAAATGCGGACGCGGACCAATGGGAGACATGGCGGTTCGCAAAACAAGCGAATTTCGCGGACAGGTTGGGTTAGGTTAGGTTGGGTTAAGTTAGGTTTGAATGGGTTAGGTTAGGTTAGGTTGGGTTAGATTGCATTAGGGCAGCTTGGTTTGGAGATTTTGAGGTCAAAATTCGCACTGCAGCCACAGACCGCAAATTCCGCGATTTCCGCATTTTGGAAGGACCCCACCAACCGACGCATATTTTTTTTTCCAATCCACTTCCGCGGACCAGGAGCTCGCAACAGCCAATCACGTCGTCTCAAATTCTATTTCTATTTATTTATCCAGGGCGAACAACATACAAAAAACATCCAAGGAAAAATTAATACTAATTGCAGCCTTAAAATAGGAGACATACCTAACGTCATTACATATCAGATACAAACCCCTTCTCGATCCTTTCTCCAGTTTTGATCATTGTAACAATTACCCCTCAACCGAGAATGTCATAATGTTCCATGTCATTGTGACCATGAAGTACCAATCCGATGACCATGAAGTGTTAGAACCAGTTTTAAATCAGGTTTGGAGCAGTTAGTGAGATATTTGCCAGTCATTTATGGCAATCCAAATATGTCCCTAGTTAAAATTCCCTTCCAAAAAGAAAGAAGAAAGAAAGAGGAGAACAGCATTAGAGGGCAGCTTCTGCACGAGGTAGTGCAGAGCCGTAACAAGTACCTACCAGTCTCCGTTTACAGGCTACCTACACCTTGAGTTGGGCTTTTTGTCAACCAGAATGGTACCAAAAGTATGTTGTTGCCCACGGAGGGGTCCCTCAGGCTGAAGATCAGCCTATTGGCCCACATGATACATGATACGCTGCTTCCAGTATGTCGCTCTGCATGACCAAGGTAACCAATCAAAAAACCCCCTCACCAGTCCGGTTGCAATCTGTATACCCTGCAGGTAGGCACTGCAATCCACGCCCCAAGATCGTCAAGCTGGCAGCACAAAAGCAGCTACCGATGTTTCATGCAGGTGGGGGACAAAACTCAAGGTTCACTCTGCATGATAGGGTATGGCAACAGCTACAGGGTTGAGCATAGGGGGGGGGGGTAGGGGGGGTTACCCGCCCCTGGCATTCGGCCGAGGTTACCCCCCCCCAGCCTTTTTCCGACGGTACCCTTGGCCTTCGGCCAAGGGTACCGTCGGAAAAAGGTGGGAAAAGAGTCCTGGTGTGTGTGCAGGGCACACACCAGGACTTCAATAGGAGCAACATTGTTTCTTTGTACTTTCTGTTTTGATTCCCCTGCCGGAAAAAGGCTAGGTGGGTAACCTCTGTCTTTGGCCGAGGTTACCCCCCCTACCCCCCACCCTAGAATGTTGCTGTCAAAGTCCTTCCTGGTGTGTGCCCTGAACACACCAGGAAGGACTTCAATAGCAACATTCTGTTTCTTTTGTACCTACTTCCTTTTTGATTCCCCTGCCGGAAAAAGGCCAGGGGGGGGGTAACCTCGGCCTTTGGCTCAGGTTACCCCCATCCTTTTTCCAAGGGTACCTTTGGCCAAAGTCCTCGTGTGTCCTGCACACACCAGGAAGGACTTCAATAGCAACATTCTGTTTCTTTTGTAATTCCTGTTTTGATTCCCCTGCTGGAAAAAGGCTAGGGGGGGGTAACCTCGACCTTCGGCCGATGTTACCCCCTAGACTTTTTCCGAGGGGACCCTTGGCCGAAGTCCTGGTGTGTGCCCTGCACACCCCAGGACTTCAATAGCTACATTCTGTTTATTTTGTACTTTCTGTTTTGATTTACAGAAAATGGTAAAATGAAAAAAAAACTCAAGAATGAACCACCACCAAGAAAGAACATCAATAATTATTGAATAACAACTTTGTGCTCAGTGGAAAAGGATTCATAACTTTAAACAGACTGCTTAAATACCTAACAACTTTTAACTAAAAAAAAAAAAAAAAAAAACTTTTAACTAAACAACTAGGCCTATAGCAGCGCGGCACAAAACACAAAATAATGAATACATCAAGTTGGTAATAATACGTCACTTCAAAATGCAAATAGGTTACTTCGATTGGTAGGTAAATGAATACAGTGTTTAAACAAGGCAAGAAACCCTTTAAGAATGAACAGTCCCACTGGCATTGGGTGTCCGTCTCAGAACCCCCAAAATGATTCTAACCAACTGGGCCACCTGTTCACACACCACTTTGTTGGATTCCTGGAATAGCTCGATAAATTTTGCCTCATTGACATCCCAAAGGTAATAGCTCGGGAGTAGCCTTTCCCTTGCACTATTGAATCGGGGGCACTTCAAGACGTAATGCAACTCATCCCCGCTCTCCCCTTGTTCGCACAGCTGGCAAAGAATGGTCTCGGTTCTGGCAGTTTCTGAAGGTCGACCACTGGGCCTCGAGTCCACTGGCAGTAACCCTCCACAGATGAAATGGATAATGGCCCTCTTTTGGTAATCTGGTAAGGTGCTATCAAGAAACCCTCCACTAAAAAACACTTCTCAACTTTGAGTAAAGTAACCCACGCCTACTCTTATCATGGATGCATGCCAAGACTGAAGAACTGATCGTTCAGTCTCTGGAGGACAGCCTCATGAAAATGATCAAAAGACTGGAATTTGTACTCACCAGAGCCACACTCCCCAGTCCGAGTCTGTTCAGGAGAAAATCCCATCCCTGAAACCAGTCTCGACTCCTCCAAGATGTGGAACAAACAAGTCACTCAGCAACACCATCAATTGTTTGACAGGGTGGGTCACTGGCTTCTGTTCCACTCTTCTCCAGAACCCTAACATGCGATGAATGGCCAATCACGTCGTCTCAAATTGCGACGTCATCAATTTTGGGATTTTTGCATTGCCACCGCTTTTGCCATTTGGCATGTTTGCCACCGCTTCGCAACTCTTTCAGGTCACAAACGGGGTTATGGTTAGGTCAGGTTAGGTTAGGTCAGTTAGGTGGTTAAGGTGGGTTTCGAAATTTGGATGTTGAAATTGGCTGGAATTTCCCAACAGCCAATCAGAGGCGCGCCTGCGGAAGTGGATTGGAAAAAAAAAATGTGCCACCGATCGACCGCATATTTTTTTTCCAAATCCACTTCCGCATCGCGCCTCTGATTGGCTGTTCGGATCATTCCCGCAATTTCGAACATGCCAAATTTCAAAACCTACCCTGTTAACCCAAACCCAAACTATGGTTGAATACTATGTTGGGGGCCACAGGCAGTAAAAGCCAGCCATTGGACGTGGTAATCCCCGGTCAGACATGCATCATTTTTTTGCCTCGGCAATTACCACAACAACAATCAAGTCGTCGTGTTCTTTCACCGAGGCAGCATGTATCTTTTTGTGTTTAGATAAGACGCCGTCGCGATCGTCAATAAAAGAGAAAACATGGTTTCAAGTGCAAACCATCGGTGCAGAGAGATTGCGGTACAGTTTTAGAAACCCATGGTGGGTATTGTCAAGAAATGTGGCCAGAAAAATAAAAATAAGAGAACACGAACCAGCTCAGGCGACGTGAAGATTCCAGCATGGCATTGTCCAGATGGTGACAGTTCGACAACAGGCTCGGATGAATAGACAACACAACAACAAGAAATCAATTTGGTCACAAATATATCAATTTCGGTAGGTACCTCAATTTTTAGTGCATGAAACATGGAAAAACATGGAAAAAAAGGAAAAGGCACAATTAGCATTTATCTCCAAGGAAGCGAAATGGGGGCATGATCAAAGAAACCTATATACCTACCTAGGCCTAACTACTACCTATTACCTACCTACTAGGGCGAAAAACTAAGTTTAGGCTTTATGACAGATAAAAAACTGGCCTCTGATAGGTTTAGCATGTCATGAGAAATGCCAAGTTTGTTCCAGAGAAACACGTAGTTGTTTAGGAAGGAAAACCTAGAGACATTTTTGGAAAGGGAAGGTGGGATAAATGAAACGAGGTCACTGGCCCTCGTCGACCCTGTGTTTTTGACCAGGGTGCAACAGCATCCTGCCCATCCTCCCTCACCACACACATTTTCGAAAAATTGAAACACCCCTGAGCTTTCTCCTCTTAGCAAGGATTCCCAGCCCAGCTCTTCCCTGAGCAATGTCACACTGGAGTGAAAGGAGAAGTCCCCAGAAACAAACCTCACTGCCCTGCGCTGGACAGCTTCAAGTGCATCAATGTGGCACTGAAGATGAGGATCCCAGGTCGTTGTTGAATATTCTAAGATGGAGCGAACCAATGAGAAGTAGAGTATTTCCTTTACCTTTCTGGAGGCGTGGGAATAGTGTCGGATAAGAAATTTCAGTTGATTTGATGCCCGTTTTACCATCTGACTTATATGAGGTCCCCAGTTCAGGGCAGGATTGAAATGAATGCCAAGGTATTTGATATTCTCTGGGCGAGACAACACAGAGGGACCAATGAAATAATCTGAGATGGAGGGATGTGTAGATGAAGCAAATGACATAACAGATGTCTTTGCGACATTTATACTCATTTGATTCTCATCACACCATTTGACTATGGAATCTAGGTCATCCTGAAGGGCTTTGGAATCATCTGGAGACCTGATAACTCTGTAGAGGACTATATCATCTGCAAACAACCTGATGTTGGAGATGATATTATCTGCAATATCATTAATATAAATGAGAAAGAGGAGAGGGCCACACACTGAGCCTTGAGGAATGCCACTAGTGAGTGGGTGGGCCTCTGACAGATCGTTGCAAACGAGAACCTGGAACTGCCTGTCAGAGATAAAATTTGAGAGCCACAGGAAAAGATTTTCAGGAATTCTCAGCATAGATAGCTTAGAGAGAAGAATAGGTATTGAGACTTTGTCAAATGCCTTAACCAGGTCAATGAAAATTGCATCAGACTGACTGGACTTTCCGAGAGCAGTGGCGATGTCATGCACAAAACTGGTCAATTGGGATTCGCAAGAGAACTTGCTGCGGAAACCGTGCTGATGCTGAGAGAAGAATTTTTGACCCTCGAGCAACCGATATAAATAGCCAGCTACCATCTTTTCCATAAGTTTAGCTGAAGAGCTGATAAGACTTATTGGTCGGAAGGACGTAGTGGAAAGAGGCTGGCCACCTTTAGCTAGTGGTATCACGATACTCATTTTCCAATCATTTGGGATTACATTTTGGGCCAAGGATACTGAGAAGAGCACAAAAGGAAAGTTTTTAGTTTGTCGCAGTGGTTTTTAAGGAATGCCATAGGTATGGAATCAATGACATTGAAAGTGGAGTTCTTTGATGTTTTGATCGCTTTAACCACCGCTTCCAGGAAATCAAATCAGCATCACGGAGAAAAGCTTGAACTCGGTTGTGGGTGACAGTGGATGCAGCAGGAATCTTTGGGTTGAGATAGCTCTTCAGAGCCAAAGCAAAACAGCTACTCGACCCAGCATTGGCACCAAAGGCACATTGACTGGAAGTTTTGCTATTGTGGAACTTCCAAAACTGCTTTGATGTGATGACATCATTGATTGCAAGTTTCTGAACAAAGCGTGCCTCAATGAAATTCAGATTGTTTTGGTAATCCTTTAAAGCAGCAGCATAAAGAGGGAACAGATTCTGGTTTGAGGAGCAGGAAGAAAAAAGGTTTAACATTTTGAAGTATTTTTGGCGAAGACTGGCATTAAACCAAGGTGGGAAGGAGAGATTTCTAATTTTAATTGGATCCCGCCTAGGTATAAAGTGATCAATGGTCAAAGTGCAAACTGTCTTGAATTCAGTCCAGAGCTGGTCAACTATGGGGTCAAGATTACAGAAGTCAAGCAGAGCAAAGTCAAGTAATCTATCGACAGCATCCCTGTCATATTTGTCAAAAAGATATGTGCGGCCAAGGTCACTTTGGTGGGAGGGAGAGGGGGAGGTGCACAACAATCAACCTGGAAAAAGGCACTTATCATAAAGTGGTCACTCATGCCTATAAAGGATTTAATTGACATTGCTGTTGATTGTGGACAGTGAAAAATAAGATCAATAGCTGTTCCAACATTCGGCTCAAGCATGTCAGTGGGTCGAGTTACAATGTTCAACAGCCTGACTCAGAGAAAACCTGTCACATAGGCGTTGCAATCCTTCTGGATAAACACAGTCTGCAGGACAAGGGAGGACATTGAGGTTGAAGTCACCCATGATGAAAATTGGCGAGCTACAACCAAGCGGATGTGACTGCAGGCATGGAGTGATTGCTGCCAGGAACTCTAAATAAATTGCAGTGAAGCAGTTTACGGACTCGCTGGGAGGTCTATACAGCAGCAAAAGATAGGCGGGAGGGTAAGAAAATCCAAGAGAAACTACAATAAATTCAAATGCTTCGCTGCTATAAACAAGCTTGGGCTGCAGGGAATGTTTCACTCCCAGGAGTACCCCTCCACCAGTTCTCAAGCGATCTCTACGAAAAACTATATATTTTTGGGGAAGAATGTCATTTTCCGTGCACGAATCATCGAGCCAAGTCTCTGTGACAGCCACACAATCAGCATCGATAGAATCGAGAATGGGCCGCAATGCATAACGCTTAGGAAGGAGGCTACGAGAATTAAAAAGCAACAATGAGAGGGTGAATTTTATACTGAGCCTATCAGAAGGAGAAATTCTATTCCGAATAATGTTCACTCTATGAGAAGGAGACTGGTTAACTTCAGAGGTGGTTCATCAGGAAATGGGCCAGAGGTTCTCGCGCCGAAGCGGTAAGTAGATCCCTCCGGCCCATTTCCATCAGCACCACTGCTGCATATGATGGTGTCAATGTCAACATTCGGGTCATTGGGTTGGACTAAAGGCGGCAGAATCGTCAATGACCTAAAAAAGAATTGATGGAGCGAGTAAGCTGGCCAGCTACATTCTGAGCTCCAGTTTTAGAATAGTGGAAGCCATCCTCGGAGATAGCAGATGATTGGATGTGACGAAGATCCAGAAAGTTGACATTGACAAGATTCTGGCTAAAGGAGGCCAATGCATCGTTTAGCTTGGAAATTTTTTGGTTTATGAACGGATCAAGCGGCCTAGGGGGGATTGAGCAAATATTCATGCTGAAGTTCATTCCTGGAGAAGCTAGACAGGTAGCTGTATTGAAATCACCTATCAACCTCGTGACTGACAACAGAACATGGGGTACGGATGCATGAATAATATCAATTTCCCCGATGACTAAGTTGACCAAGAGGCGGTTACAGTCACCCATACTTTTTAGGCATTGTTGAAAAATGGATATACCCCATGAATATCTAGACTTTTCTCCACCTGGTAAATCTTGCACATCCACTTGCCTTGCCAAGAAAAGGGTATAGGTGTTTTAAATTTGAGCTGCCAATTGACAAGACAACGTCCTTGGCCCATCACCTTTCCTGAGAGAAGAGGTGGCAGGGGCAGGGCAGGCTCAGCCTGCATGCATGGGCCAGGAGGAGAAAAAGTTGTTTTTTCGGATATTAAGGGCAGGACCAGATCTCACAGGTTTGCTTCCAGCTGAACTCTCTGCAGGCAAACCAACAGCAAGTGAGGAAGGAGGTGGTGATTTTGATTTGCTCAGCTCCAACACCTGCGCTTTAAGAATGGAGACATCAGCTTCAAGTGGGCAGGGTGGTGGTGGTGGTTGTGGTGACCTTGGTCTGCGCAACTCCAGCATCTCTGCCTTTAGGTTGCAGATTTCGGCCCTGAGACAAGCCACTTCAGCTGTGAGGATGCAAAATCTGCAAGTATATGGCAGGGCACCGCATCCCGAAAGGACACAGACAATCCAGACGATCCAAAAGGTATCCATTGAACACTGATCACACATGATCCAATCATCAGAATCGGAAGCAAGGTTGGCTTTTGATTTTTTCGAATTGCCGGCAGCGGCATTTGCCGATTTTGGTTTGGAAGTTGGGATACGGGTGGGAGTTGGCCCAGGATTCTGCTCAACATCTCCACAACAAATCAACAGAAGCTGGAAAAGACAAGAGCCCAAGGCGAGGGGCAAGGCACTTCGACCAAAAATCCAATTCTGTCTACCAAGAGAGATTGACCCATGATCCTTCATGGTCTCCATAACCTGGCCTAACCTAACCCCATTGTGACCCAGAAAGAGTTTGCGAAGCGGTAGCAAACATGCCAAATGGCAAAAAGCGGTGGCAATGCAAAAATCCCAAAATTGATGACGTCGCAATTTGAGACGACGTGATTGGCTGTTGCGAGCTCCTGGTCCGCGGAAGTGGATTGGAAAAAAAATTGCCAACCGACCGCTCACGAATTCGGACTCAAGACTCAAGTAAGGTTTACGCCTTCTTTTCGGCAGACCTTAAGAAGAAGAAAAAAAACCGACAGAAATGATAAAAAAACAAAAACAAAACAACAAGAACTTCCCTTCTACCCAAACAGAACAAAAAGAACAACTTCCCTTCTACCAAATCAGTCCATTCCAAGGGAACGATCCAGCCTCCTCCATTCCACCTGGTCAGTCCACACACACACTGCAGTGATGTCACAAATTCTTCATCATTGGCTCAGCATCAGATCAATCATCATCTTGGGCTAGGTTATCGTCATTACCTACACCTCCTTCGTCCTTCATTCCGTGACATCTCCTGAGTTCATCAGACATCCGTTACCACAGTTCATCCAACTGCTCACCTTGACATCCGCTTATTATCTAAAACAGGAGAAAAAAGAAAGAGAAAAATAGGATGAAGGAAGGAAGCAAAGCAACTTCAAAAGAGGCAGCTTTTTAAAAAGAATAAAAGTAAAGAAATAAAGATGACATAAGAAATACAAGAAGAAGTAAGGATGCAAGAAAGTGAATTAAATGAAATAAAGCTGAGAACTTCCCTTTCCAGTGCACAACACGGGGGAATGGTTCGCCTTGTGTCAGTCACGCGGCGAGAGCGCTGTCCGGCATAAGCTCGGTTAACTAGCGCAGGGAGTCACGGAAGCACCAGCGGTGTTCGCCAGCAGTACGCACACTCCCTCTTCCCAGCTGCGTGAAAAAGGTTTTGCACTGGCCACGCAGTGGGGGGCCGCCAGCATGGGCCGCCGTCTCCGGGCAGGTTCCCGGCTTAGGTCTGGGCATGGGTCCCCGACCCTTTCCCAAACCTCATGTATATCAACCCCGTGGCAATGCACCAGATCGGATCCGAAAGAAAAAAAAATAGATAAAGAAAAACAAAATCTCCAACCACCCTCACTCCTAGGCAGCAGAAACCTTTCCCTTCCACTTCACAAGATATTGCTTCGCATGTTCTACCCACTGGTCTGATTCCTTCTCCCTCCCTATTCCCAGTCGTTCACGAACAAGTGCCCATTCCTGCTCTTTGTGAACACCCCTGTCCACATCCATCCACCCAGAAAAACGTCTCTCTTCAATCATTGACTTGCACCTCAGGAATATGTGGCACAAGTCCTCTGACTCTTCACCACAGAGCCTGCATTCCTCCTTCCCATCCACCCACCGCAACCGTCTCGCAGTTTCTAGAGCACCCACCCTGGCCCGAAACAACAAGTCACTGCCAAAAGAACCATCATATATTCCATCCCAACGCATTTGATCCTTTGCAGAGTTTTTCGGTTTCCTTTCGGCAAGACAAGACAAGACAAGACGTAAGGTATGATGCCTTCTTTTCGGCAAAAACCCACAACCCAAAATCTACTCTCGAATAAAAAGACAAAACACCATTGAAAAAAGAAAAAAACATATTTCACTCACTCACAGAACCCCAGCGCAACACAAATCCAACCTACATTATAGAAATACCACAGCGAGACTGCTCCTTCACAAACATGTTCAAAGCTCCTCTTGCCCTGGAATCCAAGATAAGTTAAAGTTAGGCCTACCTACCTACCTAAAGACAAAAATGAATGAAAGAGAAACAGAAAAACTTAGCTCTGAATCTTGGCTAAATCCCTCATCGGCTCAGCGTCAGATCAATCATCCTCCGGGCTAGGTTATCGTCATCACCAACACCTCCCTCGTCCTTCACTCCGCGTCATCTCCCGAGCTCATCAGACATCCGTCACCACAGTTCATCCAACTGCTCACCTTCACATTCTAAAACAGGAGAAAAAAAAAAAGAAAAAAAAAGGATGAAGGAAGGAAGCAAAGCAACCTCAAAAGAGGCAGCCTTTAAAAAGAATAAAAAGAAAAGAAATACAAGAAATGTAAGAAAGGAACCAAATGAAATAAAGATGAGAACTTCCCCTTTCCAGTGCACAACAACGGGGGAATGGTTCGCCTTGTGTCAGTCACGCGGCGAGAGCGCTGTCCGGCATAGGCTCGGTTAACTAGCGCAGGGAGTCACGGAAGCACCAGCGGCGTTCGCCAGCAGTACGCACACTCCCTCTTCCCAGCTGCGTGAAAACGGTTTTGCACTGACCACGCAGTGGGGGGCCGCCAACATGGGCCGCCGTCTCCGGGCAGGTTCCCGGCTTAGGTCTGGGCGTGGGTCCCCGACCCTTTCCCAAACCTCATGTATATCAACCCCGTGGCAATGCACCAGATCGGATCCGAAAAAATAGATAAAGAAAAACAAAAAATCTCCAACCACCCTCAGTGCTAGGCAGCAGAAACCTTTCCCTTCCACTTCACAAGATATTGCTTCGCATGTTCCACCCACTGGTCTGATTCCTTCTCCCTCCCTATTCCCAGTCGCTCACGAACAAGTGCCCATTCCTGCTCTTTGTGAAGCCCCTGTCCACATCCATCCACCCAGAAAAACGTCTCTCTTCAATCATTGACTTGCACCACAGGAATATGTGGCACAAGTCTTGACTCTGCCCCACAGAGCCTGCATTCCTCCTTCCCATCCACCCAACGCAACCGTCTCGCAGTTTCTAGAGCACCACCCTGGCCCGAAACAACAAGTCGCTGCCAAAAGAACCATCATATATTCCATCCCAACTCATTTGATCCTTTGCAGAATACCCAGTCAGTGAGCTTTTTTGTGACACTTCCCTTCTCCACCGATGCCACTGCTCCTGTTCAATCTCTCTCCTTTCTCTGCGTACACACTCTTTCTCGGATTCCAGATCCATGTACCTGCCCCACCCTAATGTACCCTTCCACCTTTCAATTTGACGAATCCGTTTTTGCCATGATGTTCCACTACTCATTGCCTGCACATACACAAAAACCTTCTTCGCAAACCGGTCCCGATCCATGTATTGCAACCTTGCCAAGTATCCAATCTTAGCTCTAGCTTCTCTCACCTCAAAACTTGCACATGCCCACTCTCCATCCAACCCGCTTGGGCTACCAGCCTATTTCCCCAGGGATGTGCGAATCCTTTCGAATCCAAAAATCTCGAATCCGAATCTTTCTCTTTTCCAGAAGCTCGAATCCGAGCCGAATCCGAATCCCGGTGGGAAAATCGAACCCGAATCCGAATCCGAATCCCCAAAAAATTCTCGAATCCGAATCCACTCGAATCCAAATGGGATCGAATCCGAATCCTCCTCGAATCCCAGAATAGGGGTAGATGCCAACAGTAGGTACCTACTTTTCTGCAGCGGTGTACAAATTTATTTGCACCATTTTCCAGTTTCCACATTATTTTCAAATCATGATTATCAATGCAACTGTTGAATGAAAAAATAATGTTTGAGTGGAAGTGTTATGAGATTCATGTGAGGATTTCTGCGGTGCCAAGTTGAACATTTTTCTCCCATTTTATGTTGGTACCATATTTATGTAGGATTCTAGGTACCTACTAGGTAGTAGGTAAGGTAGGTCTAGGTAGTAGGAGTGTACCGGATGGCAAAAAGGCCTCGCGCACGTTGCAAGT
>JASGXE010021293.1:0-13715 GCA_030068105.1 Sinentomon sp. SZTP_YWyxl
AAAGTTTCAGTTGATTTGTGTTTTGATGTGAACGAACCATAAAACAGCGACCAGGATTGCGTTGCGCCTTACTTTTCATGTGTCAAATGGTTTCTTCTTTACAGAAGAGTGCCCACTTGCCGAAAATATCAGGTGATAAAAGGAATTGACGCAATTGACAAAACAACAAGATCAGCGCAGAGATTTTGGTGAAGATTTTCGGATGGCGGTTCAAGAATCCAGCAGCGGCTCGGCGACCATGAAGACTGAGCATTTCGATCACCAATCGAAAAAAGTCAGCGGGTTCTTTTTGTTGTTTTTTCCAGACATGTTTTGTGTTCGTTTTTTATCCATTTTATCACTGGAGAGTCTTTTTCATTGCGTGGGAAAAGGAACATTGGAAATGCTGGTAAAGTCGGCGACATGAGGTGGAACTAACTGCAGCAGAAAAAGTAGAAAGGGTATAAGAAAACAATTAGGATCGGCTGCTCGCAATAGAAGAACGCAAGGAAGTTGTTCGCCTGAGGCATCGATCTCAATGCACACGTAAATGGATGCATAACAGAAATGAAAAAAGCGTTTTTCTTAAAGGCATAATGCGTGTACTTCGAGCGTTGCTTCCCGGCAGTCAGTCTGCAAACCCTGCCGCGACTTTGGGTTGCAGGCCTGGGCCCTCAGCGAGCATTGTTTTCTCCGATAGTGGAAAGTCTGGTTCAGATAGCTTCAGATAAGAAACAAAATGTACGAAGGCTGATCAAGAATGACTGAGACTGGTGTTGTTGCTGGGCTCCCACAAACTTCTCAGCCATCTCCTTTTGTATGCTGAAGTATCAACCCTTTTACTGCGTTTGTGCAAAAATTTGTTAATTTTCTACACCTACCCTCTTTTGTATGGCATTTTGTTTTTGAGATTGTTGTTTTTCGCCTCCAGCGTCAGACATGAATTTTCAGGATGAAGAACATGCTGTATTGAAGTTTTTTGCCATTTGAACAAAACAGCATCGGAAAAACTTTGCATCTTCTCCTGGAAGAATACGGGGATGAAGCTTAGACTCATTCCACTGTGTTTTGATGGACTTTAAGGACAGTGGGGTAAGTTTTGAGAGACAGGGTGGCCGGAAGTTGTGGCAAAAACAAAGACCACAGAAGTCAATCGAAACTGCTGCAGTCATTGTGCACGAAGATCCGGTGTGACCATTAGAAAATTGCTTCAAGATTTAAACATGAGTATTGGGAGCACCCATGAAATTTTGAGACATCCACTGCACCCCAGACCAACCCAAACCATTGGGTTCGTCATCATGACAATGCCCGTACGCGTTCTCGCAATTTTTGTCCAACGGTTTTAACCGAACAGGCAACGATTTTAGCCGACAGGGGAATCGAGCTCTATAAACTCATCATTCCCACAGTCCACCTGTGACTTCTGTGACTTATTTCTCTTCCCCACAATGAAAAATGGCTTGAGATGTCAAAGTTTTCAGTCGAAAATGGAAGTGATCAAGGCTGTAGAGGCGATTTTGAAGACACTGGCGAAGGATGGACTGCAAAATGTGGTCCAAGAATAGAGGAGGCTTTGCGACACGTGCATCAACTCAGAAGGGACTTACCTACCTCGAGAATAAGCGTGACCAAACCGATGTCGGAGTAGAACACAGTGAATGAATCTAGGAGTCTCAGTCTTTCTTGATCGGCCCTCGTATCTTGCGATTACAGGGCCCCAATCGAGCATTCTTGCAGAAAACGCACTCTGCCATCTAAAGGCACGATAGGGTTTCTAAAAACGCTTCCCGGCACGGGCCTCTAGAGAGCAGCTCTTTGATGCCGGAGGTTGAGGTTATCGTTCTCTCCGCACACATGCTTTATAGAAATGTCGCCACCCAGTAGCGCAAGTGGATGCTACGTTCTCTCTTGCGCTGTGGTGCATGGTATCATGCTTCCAGAAAAGTTAGTTCACTGACTTGAGGCGCAAAAGGTGGTATTTTCGGCTGACTAAAAGCCGAATTGGAAATCGTGGCTGGAAATTTATAGCACAGCTACCTGCAGTAAGTTTTCACACCTGCATTTTCGGGCTCCGGCTGAAGTGTGAAACAGAGCAGCTGTACGAGCTGTTGTTCGATGAAAACTCCAACAATTCAGTCTTGCGCCGTCGAAAAGTTTCGTGGTCAAGCGATAGTTTTCGATAAACGGCCACTAGTGCCCATGGTTTCTCAAACAACGTCTAACATTTTTAAAGTCGTGAAACTACAGTGACGATCATAAGGTCACATTTGCTCAACTCCGATGAACTTAAGTTCCGTTAAAATTCGAGCGGAACCTGCTGTTGGTGTCGAAATATCTCTGATATTAAAAATACAAATAATAATATTAATTATTTCATTATTTATTTATTATCCTTAATTTTAATTTTTGTGCATTTTATGCGTGTTGTAGATATCCTGGCTCTCTGATGAGGATGTTCACTTCATTGACGTCAGAGCTAGTCAGAGATGAAAGCCCCTGCTGGCATAATGGCGACGGAATTAATGTATCATGCATGTAAAAAATTGCAAATGTCCAGATTTCAGATAAACTCCATTCTGCAGAAATTAAAGATCCTCTTTGACAAGCGAGGTCAAAATGTGACACCTGTGGAATACCCCGTTGCAATCTGCCACTTTAATTTCTACCGCCTGCATAAGAGTAAAATGAAAGAAAAAAGTTTCGGGGGCAACAGTTAAATGGGAAAAACACATGTATGAGTACATTAATTCAGCCACCACTCTCCATTGATTTAACTTCCCCTCGACGTCAAAATCAAAGCTCACGGTGATGGTTGTCATTCACGACGAATCATGGAATCATGGTTGTCATTCACAACTTCTTCTACTCACCTCTTACGCTATACATTTCTGACGCGGTAGATGACGCAGCACAGTTCCCCGCGCAAATGACGTGTGTTATCGAGACGTTCTACACTGCACAAAAAGAAAGCTCGTTAAAAACATAAAGTCTGGTCTCCATCGGATTCCAGAACGCACGTAAATTTTAACTTTTACCTGCAATTTAAATTAGCGGGAAAGTATGTGGTGTTCCGTAATATAACAGCTAGATTTAATGACATCGCCCAGTATTTTTTACTCTCGACACATCAAAGAACATGTTTTCGGTGTATATTTTTGGAGCGAACTTTGAATTTTTATAACAGCCGCAATAATGTTTGCAATTGTTCGTGTTGTTGGTTTTAAATTGTCAAATGAATGACAGAACAAATGCTCATGTGTTTGCTTGCTCTGTTTTGTTTTTTTTTATTTGGTCGGAAGCAGAAATGAGGAAGATGCGGAACGCATCGTTTTTTTGAAATGTTTTTGTAAACATGATAAAACTGGAATCGTAATTCAGATTTGAAATGTATGGCATATGCTGGTCAAAAGTGAGTATATGAGCAGCCCGATATGCTCAGAACTTGTATATAGGCAATCACGTAGGTCATCAGCTTTCAGATGTTTTCAGAGTTGGAAGAAGTCCAAGGGGTGGTCTAACGGACCACCTATCATTTATAACTGGAATCGTGATTCAGATTTGAAATATGTGACATATGCTGGTCAAATGTGAGCAAATGAACAGCCTGATATGTTCATAATTTATACTTAGGCCATCACATAGGTCATCAACTTTCTGATGTCTTCAGAGTTTCAAAAAATCCAAAGAGTGGTCCTGTAAACCAATAATTAATTATTCTCTAAACAAAACTTTCCTTGCACAGATGAACAACCAATCAATTTTAATGATTGCTGTGCAAAAAAGAAAGCTATTGCAGTGGATTTGTGGCAAAACATCGGTGGGGTCCATCAGACATCCCCTTGAATTTTTGAATTTGAGCACCCCTACACAGTGCAAGCGGTGGTCCAATGGACCACAAAATCAAGATTCTGTGTAAAGGCTACCAACGAATAACTGGAAATAATTTGGGTCAAAATACATAATTGTTTATGTATGTGCCGGCCAGGGAGTGCACTTGTCTCCAAGTGTCTTATTCTGGGGAAAAACTCTGGTGATCCGATGGACCACCCCTTGGATTTTTTGAAAATTGATGGCATCATTAAGGTCCATGGGGTGGTCCAATAGACCACGGGCCTGTAATTGTGGAATCTGCCTGCAGTTTTTTTGCCCATGTTAGCACAAGTCCAAATTACCCCTGGGATAGCATATCTGGAAGTAGGGGTCGATTGACCCACCACAAAAAAAACTTGGAGACAAAAAGAAAAGAAGTGGTCGAATGGACCACCCCTTGGACATTAATGGTTAAGTGAGCAAATAATGGCTAAAATAAAATGAACCGATGCCTGGTGAATGAACCAAATCATTTCATTCCGCTCATCTAATTTTTTTCTATTCCATTTCTTAATCTGATGCTTATAATGAGATGTTATCACAATGTTCATGACGAATTGAATGTATTTCGATTTATACCCACAGGCATAATCATACTCATACTATCCACAGACAATTTTATTTCGTGTTTCAAAGGTGAATTTTGTACCAACTGCCTGTACTAGGAACGCAGTCAAACTTTCTATTGCTGAAAAGTTTCTTTGCAGGATTTTGCAGGTGAAGTTTAGCAGAAAACAATGGTCAAAGACAGCGCAAAACAGCGAGTTTACCGATATTCGCGTCTGGAACATCAAGGAAATCATTCCAATGCAGACAAGAAGCATCCATACGAGAAGGCCGGACTATTTTCAAAGATATTTTTCTTGTAAGAACACTCGTTGAACCGAAGTTACTTCCTTGAGTTTGATTACGTCATGTTTGGGAATATCTGATCGGGCTTTAATGTTCCAAAAATCAAAAGGGAATGAAAACATGTTAACCTTCATGGGTGCTCTTTACATGCCTCTTATCGATGCTCATTAATTATTTCCTTCGAAAATAGTTTTAGGATTCCACGTTACTCCTTCAGAAAAGGCGGGCCTAAAATTTATTGACGATTACATTAGAACAAACATCAACGCCTGGACACTATCCAAAAGTTTTCCTTCAGTTCTAAAGGGAGAATTTTAAAAGTTCCTGTCTCTTTCGTCCCCTGATTTCCGCTGAGAGTCTCAGTTGCTGCTACTGCGCACCGAATATATCCTCCACATTTTCCATTTCCGGAGAGAAAGTGTTGATATGGCACTATACAGACACAATAGTCGGCAAAGCTTTTGTGTTCAATAGATATTTCAGCCACAATCTGGCCCTCTTCATTCATGCTTTTTTGATTGAATTTTACAAGCATTGTTAAAACAGGCATAAAACTAAATATTTCTTAAAAATAGTCGGCACAATGGTCGGCATTCTCAGAGGAGGAGATTGGCGTGTGATCATCAGCTCGAGGCGCTGTTGTCTTTTGCGATCAGAACTAGTCTTCATTTGGTGACACAGAAGTGCGAAATATGCAAATACGAATATATATCTCATCCTCATCATATTAGTGCAATACTTAGCAATAAACATGATTTTCGCCAGGATATTCCACTGCATCTGGAAATGTGTTTCATCCTAAATTGATCGGATTAAATAGAACTACCTTTTTCTGAATAATGTTAAACATGCACCATTGACACGGATCCTACATGTCATTATCTTTTATTTGCTATGGGTTGATTTTTATTTAATATGCGAAAACGTTCTGCTTACATGCAATTGATCATTTTTCTGTAGTTTTAACCAATTTTTAATCTGAAAAATCCAAAGGTTTATACCCTTCGAGGAAAAAAACGGCAACCCTCGGTTAGGGAAATTCTGATTTGAACATTTGGTACAAATTCCATTTCAATGAACATCAATTACTGGAAGCGAAACCGAATAATTCGCTACAGCCTTCTATATCGCAACGGCGGCAACACAATTCATAACTTAGCGATCTTTATGAAATATCTTTCAGATGGACACTACCCTTGTTGATTAAGGGTTTCCGAAAGTTTATTAGCGTAACGGATCTGCACAGCCCGATACCAGAAGAAAGATCCAGAAACCTGGCCGATGTAATGGAAAGGTGTGTACTCTAGTTTGCTTAATTTATTTATTTATTAGTCATCGGTAGCTACAATGACATGATGCCGCGATAAACGCGCGAAGAGCACAGTCACGAAATAGTAGAACTGCCAGAAAATTTTAATATTACTTTTATAAAATAACCATTAAAATTTTAATATTACTTTTATGTTTCTTTATATTACTTCTTTCTTTATGTTACTAATATTACTTAAAAATTACTCTTAAAATTACTAAATTTTAAATTTTTTTAGCTTTCACCGAATAAATAAAAACGAAAAAAGCTTGCGGAATACACTGTAAGACATTGACAATGATTGAAGGCGAAAAAATCGTAGAAAGGGCTCAAGCGTTGATACAAGGGGTTAGATATTGCACGAAACACGATGTGGTCCATACCAAAAGTCTTCGAACATAATATGAGTTCATGTATAAACCCAGGCGCTATTCAGAATTAATGTCAGAATGTGCCGCAAAACATCGTGACATTTCTGCTAGGAGTCAAAGTGCACCAAGATCTGTTGAAATTTAATGACACCTGCATTAGCAAGTACCTTAAACTTTCTTCATGCTCGATGACTTTTCGTAGAAGGAAGAAAATACTCAACGATACATTGTGAGAACAATCAAAGTTTTACGTAAATAAGAGAGTTTGATATACATTTTCGCCATTTGCTTCAACGCAATAAATTTTATTACTTGAGCGAACTAGTGCAACCTTAGCAAAGATCGCCCCACCGGAACAATGTTAAAACGTGAGCGTGACATCCTTTTGACAAGTATTTGAAGCTCACATGGTTCACATATTACGAAAGTAACGTAGCATAGATATGGATGTACGATCATAAATGCCTTTTGATCAAGGGAGATATTCGCAAGATACTCTCCAGTGCCTGAATGTGAATGACGTTGGAATGCTTCAATGTAGGAAAGAAATGGGTGACTAGGCAATAGTAGTGACTTCGTGCAGATTTTAAATAGTTGAATAAGCCCTTGTAGTGTTAGCGCGCTTTTTTTGTCAAATATGCGCGGAAAAGGTTTCGGATTATGTAGCCAGTATCGCCGACTCATATGTTCTTCAGAACAAATTGGTATGCGGCAATCAGCAGTTAATATCATTCATAATATCGTCGAAAGAAAGGGATGATATGATGCCGGCCATAGGTGGCATCAATGAAATTATATGGACTTCAGCGGCCAGGAACATTCTTTAAGATATCTTTCAGTAAAAACCATAAAAAAATCTTAAAGAGCGTGAATGAAGTAAGGACCGCTGGTGGCATAAGGACCGCTGGTGGCAATGTTCAAAATTATTTTTATTTTGTGCTGCTCGGGGTATTTTTAAGAAATCTTTCGTTTTATGTCGGTTTTAACAATGCGTGAAAATTCAATCAAAGAAGCAGGAATGAAGAGGGTCAGCTTGTGGCTGAAATATCTATTGAACAAAAAAATTTGACATGTATGAACGGGTTGAGGAAAATCGAAAGTGCTGTGCTGATGTCGATTTGAACATGGCTGATGCGATAAGAGGACAGTGGGTCAGATAGGATGGAACTGGCACAAGTGCTAGCGGTGGGATTTGACAAAACGGTTGTGGTCAAATTGAGAAGACTTGCATATGAGGCTGGACATGGTTTTTGAGGGCGTGGTTAAGATGGAGTATACTGGCGGCGGAAAAAGATTACCCATACATGTGAAAAACTTCCATTCTTGAGATTTTAGCAAAAACTCCATGCTGTAGAAATAAAAGAACCTCTTTCACCACTGATGTCAAAATCTGACATCTCTTGAAAGCTCGGTTGCAATTTGGCGCTTTAATTTCTTCCAAATGCATAAGAGTAAAAAGAAAGAAAAAAAGTTTCGGAGGCAACAATCAAATGCGAAAAACACATGTATGAGTAATCTTTTTCCACCGCCACTATACATCAGGTTAGGAAGATAGCTTTGCGCTCGATTTGATCTCATCCACGCTCACTTAGATGTTATCATTTGTCTCTGAAATACGTACATATGCAACACACTGACAAATGGAAAGCGCCATCGGCAACTCTTTGTGACATAAAGTTCACGTGACTAAATGTTGTCTTCTTATTGGCTTTTCGGCATTGAGTAGATTAACTCTCTCTTACCCGGCTAAACATTTTTCTTGTAAAAAGTATCTTAAAATCATTATTTCAACAGGTCGTGGAAAATCGAAGCCACAAAGCGAGGAATGAGAGGAAGCCTGCTACGGACACTGATCAAAGTATTTGCATCGTCGATAGTTAAAGTAATTACTGTGCAAGGATTCTATGATGTCATCCTCAGGTATGAGATCCCAAGTACTCCGTTGCATTTCGTTCATTTTTATTTTTGCGTACGTTGTGTCCGTCAATTCTATTCCAGAAAGGCTTTTCTGTTTACGTACCCCTCTCGCATGATATTTTTGAGCATTTTGTCCCTCAATTCTATTGCAAAAAGGCTTTTCAGTTTACGTTCCCCTCGCATGATATTTTAGAACATTTTGTCTCTCAATTCTAATCCACGAAGGCTTTTCACTTTGCGTTCCCCTCGCATGATTAATTACCGGGAATAAATCGAACCAGCAGCACCTAAAACTCCTCCCATACGCAACTTCCCCTTCACCCTTGCTGGTCTCCGCGGTCTTTTTGCGCTATTGCTCTCTTAAAAACGGAATGATTTGCTGGAACATGTTGTCTGACTTCATGTGAGACAAAATGTCATGGACATGGAATTCGCTATTTGATTGATTGATTGAATGACTGTATTTTGTGGGGGTTTCCCCACTATCATACATAACAATAACACTTTTGCACAAAAAAAACAATAAGAAACGTCAAAAACGGGAAAAAACAGGCACGAGAAATGGGGCAGACAAATTACAAAGACGAGAGCAAGACCAAATGTGTTTACCTTTCATGACATGTTGCTGAGAGACATAAATTTCTGGGTTTATGGAGCAATTCGAATATTTTGAAATCCGAAGAATTAATTTTCAAACTCCTGTGGAGAAAAACAGAACATCTGCTCTAAAACTTTCAAGTCCAATCAAATTTGGCCAGAAACTCAATTTATAACAAGGACAGCAGCCTGCGCCTTAGAATTGATGTACTTAAAGGTTGAGACAGCACAGAGGCTGGGAGTGAATTCCAGTCCGCTATTGCTCGGGACACAAAGGAAAACTTCCCTATATCTCTCTTAAATGCTAACGGCTTTATCTTATAAGGATGGTCATGGCGACTGTAAAAAGATGGAGGCGTAATCAAGGAAACAAATTTCCCCACCCTCCGGAGTTGCCAAGGATTCGATAAAGACACAAAATGCGGTGGACCTTTCTTCTCTCAGCAAGCTTAGGCCAACCGAGCTGAGCAATCATTGCGGTGACGCTGCTCCGTTTGCGGTAGTCCCCTACAACAAAGCGAGCAGCGCGCCTTTGAACACGTTCCAAAGAATCACAATGGGAAGTGAGATGAGGATCCCAAGACGTTGATGCATACTCAAGAATTGGTCTGACCAAAGTAAAGTAGGCAAGCTCGCGAAGTTTCTTTGGACATTTTCTAAAATTCCGTTTTGCAAAATAAAGTGAACCATTGGCTTTTTTCGAAACAGCTGCAACCTGACGGGACCAATCAAGTTTACAATTAAAAACAACTCCCAAATATGATGCGTCAGTTTGGGGGATAAGATTTTGTCCATCCAGAACGTATGTAAAATTGTTTGCTATGCTCCGCCCTCTGCAAAAATGAATAACTGAACATTTAGATGGATTCAGTTTCATGGAAGAGGTCGCGCACCAATCGGATATTGCTGCCAAATCAGCTTGTAAAGCCTGAGAATCCAAAGGACTGGCGATTTTCCTATAGATTAAGCAATCGTCAGCAAATAATTTTATTTTGGATCGCATTGCACCAACAATGTCATTAATGAAAATCAAGAATAGTTGAGGACCCAAAATACTTCCTTGTGGGACACCAGAAGTAATAGGCAAGGGTTTCGAGAAAGTATCATCAATTTTTACAACCTGCGTCCGCTCAGACAGGTAGCCTTTCAACCAACTGAGAGTAACTTTATCTAGGCCCATGAAGGCTAATTTCTTCAGAAGTATGGAATGGCTTACAAGGTCAAATGCCTTACAAAAATCAATCAAAACTGCGTCAACTTTTGATCCTTGGTCTAGCAGCATGGCTATTTCTTGGCTAAAAGCGGCTAGTTGCGTTTCACAAGAATAACCAGGACGAAAACCATGCTGCGCTTCATTTAAAATGGAGGCAGCATCCAGAAAGCTCCTGATGTGATTGGCTATGAGAAATTCCAAAATTTTAGAACACGTTTCAAGGAGACTTATGGGACGGTAATTTGCAGGATTAGATTTGTCACCTTTTTTAAAGACAGGTATAATGGTCGACCTCTTCCATGCAACTGGAATATTACCAACATGTAAACTCAGATTAAAAATAACACACAAATACTTAGCAAAATATTAGGAAGCAACTTCAAAAAATTAACACTAATGGAACTTGAACCCTCAGCAACATTGCGTTTCATTTTAACAATGCGATTTGCAATCATAGTTTCGGTTATCTGAGGGACATTGTTGTCAGAAAAGAAAGGCCCGGGTGGGATTACGGGGATTCCGTCGGAAACAAAAACATTTACGAACGTTTTGTTAAAAACTGCAGCTTTTGTTGCAGCATCATCGACAGAGGTGTTTAAATCAGTTTTGAGGGTGGGAATGGAGCCCGAAACTCCACGACGACACTTATTGTACCGCCAAAACTTTTTGGAACCAGAAGTCATGTCAGACTGAAGCGAATTGAGAAATTGTTGGAAGGATTTGTATTTAATTTCAGAATATTCAGAAAAGGATTTTTGTATGCCAGTAAATGACTGGGAAAGTTTTCGTTTTGAGAATAATGCCCTCAGCCTCCTTTTGTGCACCATCATTTCTTTACTAACCCAGGGGCATTTTGTGGAGTTCGAAATATTGACTGACCTTGTGGGTACAAATTTATACACCGCTTCTGCAGCAATGTCAACAAAGAGATCCCACATTTTGTTTACATCAGAACAGCCACTCCTGAAAACAGCCTCAAAGTCACTGAATTTGGACTGCAGAAAGTTAGAGAGACCCTCCAAGTTTGCTCTATTGAAAAGGTAAATTTTGCGGCGTCGGAAAATGGTCGTTGGTTTTCTCAAAGCTAGGTCTACCAAAACAATACCATGGTCAGATAATCCCCCTTCCACAGTACAGCTTGTGACGAAATCCTTGGGCCGAGCTAGAGTGACATCCAAAATATTATCACCACGAGTACCTGATGGAGTAAATTGGGAGAGACCAAACTCTTGGGCAAGTTCAAGGGCTTTGGAATTCAAATCCACCCCATAGGCAGGATTACTGGCTATTGAATTAAGTTTCCAAAGAACATCAGGAAGATTCATATCACCCAAAATGAGAAGTCGCTGATCGCATTTTTCTTGCAGCTTGAAACCAGACAAACAATTATAAATCGAATGAAAAAACCCTGGATCAATTCCAGGTGGCCTATAAAGTTCTGGGACAAAAAAGAAGAAAGTGGCCGGTTTCGTGGTGCTTCCAGTGCTATGAAAGCACTGGAAGCATATTTCAAGATCACGAATGAGGAGAGCCATTCTCAGAGGCATTTAAAACTGGAGAAGGGAATGGACTTCGCATGGCCATGAACAATCTTGCGTCAAGGAAGGAACGGTTTAATTTCAGAGGGTGTCATATTCTAAAAGCAGCGAAAAAAACTGAGTACGAGTAGAATTGAAAAGCGACCATAAGACATGAAAACCTCTAACTGGGAATCTAAAATGGCGAGGCAGACTCAAAATGCACGACTGCATTTCGCGGCTATATAACCTTATTCGCTTTTCGCATTCTGCAATTTGCTGCATTATCTGCAAAACCACGACATTTTTCTAAAGATTCTGACACACTTGGGCTGCTTTTTGATGCCTCATACGTGAAGGTAATCTGATGCAGCTAGATTTATGTTTCACACAGAAAAAAATATTTAGTTGCTGCAACAAAAAAAAAGTTGGTGCAACTAATTTTGCAAAGCGCTTTTTCACCAACTCGTTTTGTTAAGTTTAACCTTACTTTTTCCCCATGCCCTATATGCAATGCCCAGTGCGCTGGGCATTGCACAGCAGGCCATGGAGAAAAAGTAAGGTGTCACCAGAGAAACTACAAATGCTGGATGCCAGCAGCAAGGTGGGAAGGATGATTGGAACAGCGGAGGAACGGGTTTTGGTGGGGTAATGCATGAATGGGATCGCGGCACATGGAAGATTTGCTGTTGTTCAACTTGAACAGACAGCGAAATGTTTGCAGTAGAAATGGGAGAGTTGTGATTTTGTTGCGATTTTACAAGGAATGCCGTTTTGGCAGCGTTCAATTGCCAAAACGTAAAACAATAATACCGTTTCGGAATTTTACTCGTCGGTGACACCCATAAAGGAGATCACACATGCAAGTTCAGATTGCGTTGATTCAAGTTAGATTTGGTTTGGTTTGATTCGGCCTGAAACTGGCATAACTAACACAACATTACCCATCCTGATCTGACCTCACCTAACCAAATCTACAGCCTAACATATACATGTGCCCAACGAGTAGCATTTCTTTTGACGAGCTTGAGTTAGTGGCGCCAAGGAGGTGTCACATTTCCAATTGTACGGAACCGTGCTTGCCAAGACAGTTCTTGAAATGTGGCACTGTTTTCACAGAACGAATTTAAAACATTTATATCATCTATGATGCCATATGGCACCACAAATGTCAACCCTGAAGTCTCACTATCATGTCAAAAAATCGTTTTTTTTTACTGCAACCCCACTTCGAGATCTCGTCTGAAACGCTACCAAGTTGCACTTCTCAGTGTCAACTGTAACCCTGTCAAATTGACCTGTGAACAGCGGGCTTCAATGGTGTTGATTTTGCCGTTTTTTTCCTCACCTGTTGATCCTAAATCGTTGGTCCTATCTATGATGTCATTTGGCATCAGGTACGATATTTGCTCGGGAAAAAAGCGTCATGGGTCACATTTCGGCTGGGGGGCATGTCACACCAATCCCTGCCGGGTAGCGGGTGAAAGCCGGCCTATTTATTCGATATCTCCAGTTGGTTTCGCAAAACATGGCACTTTAGAAATCCCCACTCGAAATACAGTGACCATGACGAAATACCAGGAAAGTTCAGAGAGAGAAATATGAGGCATGCCAACAAAAGAAACAATAATAATGTCAATACATAAATGTGCGTTTATCACGAAATCTTTTTTCAATCCTTTGACGGCACCGCCAGACCGCATCTGATCACATATTCCATCGGATTTCGGGGAAGTCGTTGGCCAAAGTGTAAAGAAGGATAGCCGGCAATGCGCGCCTTGATTGACAGGTCTGCTTCGCTTTGACATGCCGATAAAGTAGACCGCCCTTTATAATTTTTCCGATTTCAGTGGTTGAACTTCGATTCTTGGAATGAAGACTTTTTACAAGGTCTTTGCATTTTACATGTCATCGGAAATAAAGATACCTTCAAAGGAGTTGTCCCAAACACATTAAAAATTGAATATGCGGTTGCAGTAGTATAGAAACTTTCAAATTGGTGATGCCATGTGGCATCATAGGCGAACTCGGTTTACAAATATAGCGACGACTAAAAGGTTGCAAAATACTCCAATTAAAGTAATGCG
>JASGXE010021298.1:0-14415 GCA_030068105.1 Sinentomon sp. SZTP_YWyxl
GGCCCAAACGAAATAGTTTGGAAAACTTGCACTCTAGCCTTACTATTCGAATCTTTATGAACCGAGTGTTGCCATTTAAGGGTCAAAAGGACTGTCTCGTGATCAGATATTCCTGGGACAGTAACAACGCCGAAATGAGGGTAGTCAAAATTTGTCAATGCGAGGTCAAGGAAGTTAGCAGATTTGCCTGTGATTCTGGTCGGGACTTTTACAAGCTGCTTAAGTGAAAAAGAAACTATAATTTTTTGGACAAATGCATCGTTTGCTGACATAGCACGGGAAGAAGAAACAAATGGATAAGCCGGACAATTAGAATCTCCGCAAATTAAAATTCTGTGATTGCGTTTCAAATGGTATGAAATGGAATCATGTAGCTCGTTGAAAATTGAAGAACCAGCTTCAATGTTTGGGGGCAAATAAACGCAAGCCAAAAATAGTGGTTGACCGTCAGGAAGCAAAACAGAACACCAAACAGCCTCAACAAGGCTGGCCTGCACAGGAGGGATGGGATCAGGCAAACTCAAGAAATCGTCTCTGACCACCAACAAGACCCCACCGCCACGTTTAACTTGATCCCCCCGTTTCATCTGGCGGTCTTTACGAAAAATTTTGTATCGAAAGGGCAAAATTTCTGAATCGGAATGTTCCACTGAAAGCCAAGTTTCTGTGAGAAATATAATAGCAACATTGGCGGCACGAAGAAAGTCACTCAATTCACCGCGTTTGCTCAAACTGACAATGGACCTGCAATTAATTAAACCCAATGACAGATTATCAGTACCTACATGTCTTATGGACTTATTCAACTCATTCATAAAGATTTGTTTTGGGGCTGATATTGCAGAATTATGAGCAGGAAGTTCAGAGGAATTCAATGAAAAGAAAGTTGGAAGCCTTCCCACCCCCTCCATCATAGCGGGAGGGACGGCGCACGACGGCATCCCCTCACTGCTGGTTTGCAATGTGAGAGGAGGCATTCGGGTGGCGTCCACCTCTATGACGGGCGAGGTGGGAGGCATTGAAACAGGTTTTTGCAGCGGAAACTTATTCATAAAGATTTGTTTCGGGGCTGATATTGCTGAATTACGAGCAGAAAGTTAGAGAAATTCAATGAAGAGAAAGTTGGAAGCCTTCCAACCCCCTCCATCATAGCGGGAGGGACGGCGCACGACGGCATCCCCTCACTGCTGGTTTGCAATGTGAGAGGAGGCATTCGGGTGGCTTCCACCTCTATGACGGGCGAGGTCGGAGGCATTGAAACAGGTTTTTGCAACGGAAACTTATTCATAAAGATTTGTTTCGGGGCTGATATTGCTGAATTATGAGCAGAAAGTTCAGAGAAATTCAATGAAGAGAAAGTTGGAAGCCTTCCTACCCCCTCCATCATAGCGGGAGGGACGGCGCCCGACGGCATCCCCTCACTGCTGGTTTGCAATGTGAGAGGAGGCATTCGGGTGGCGTCCACCTCTATGACGGGCGAGGTCGGAGGCATTGAAACAGGTTTTTGCAACGGAAACTTATTCATAAAGATTTGTTTCGGGGCTGATATTGCTGAATTATGAGCAGAACACGTTCAGAGAAATTCAATGAAGAGAAAGTTGGAAGCCTTCCTACCCCCTCCATCATAGCGGGAGGGACGGCACCCGACGGCATCCCCTCACTGCTGGTTTGCAATGTGAGAGGAGGCATTCGGGTGGCGTCCACCTCTATGACGGGCGAGGTCGGAGGCATTGAAACAGGTTTTTGCAACGGAAACTTATTCATAAAGATTTGTTTCGGGGCTGATATTGCTGAATTATGAGCAGAAAGTTCAGAGAAATTCAATGAAGAGAAAGTTGGAAGCCTTCCTACCCCCTCCATCATAGCGGGAGGGACGGCGCCCGACGGCATCCCCTCACTGCTGGTTTGCAATGTGAGAGGAGGCATTCGGGTGGCGTCCATCTCTATGATGGGCGAGGTCGGAGGAATTGAAACAGGTTTTTGCAACGGAAACTTATTCATAAAGATTTGTTTCGGGGCTGATATTGCTGAATTATGAGCAGAAAGTTCAGAGAAATTCAATGAAGAGAAAGTTGGAAGCCTTCCTACCCCCTCCATCATAGCGGGAGGGACGGCACCCGACGGCATCCCCTCACTGCTGGTTTGCAATGTGAGAGGAGGCATTCGGGTGGCGTCCACCTCTATGATGGGCGAGGTCGGAGGCATTGAAACAGGTTTTTGCAACGGAAACTTATTCATAAAGATTTGTTTCGGGGCTGATGTTGCTGAATTATGAGCAGAAAGTTCAGAGAAATTCAATGAAGAGAAAGTTGGAAGCCTTCCTACCCCCTCCATCATAGCGGGAGGGACGGCGCACGACGGCATCCCCTCACTGCTGGTTTGCAGTGGAATTGGAAGCATTCCGCGATTATACAGTGTGTTTCTGAAATAGTTGGCCATACTTCGTTTTTGACATCGTGGGGCCATTCTGAACAAAAAAGGTAGAGTGACGTTTTGCCGTCCGATGACTTCTGGGGGTACTCGCCGAAAAAAAACATGGGACGATACACTGTAATTCACGACATCACTACGAGGTCAGCAAAAATCAACTTGTGACACAACTTGTGACACAAATTTGAAAATTTCTGATTCGCTGAATGGGATTCACAAATTATTCATAGATTGACAAAGCGCTGCTTTATCATTTATTCAGAAATCGTTGACGATTCGAAGAAGCAACCGACTGACCCTGGAGATACAAATGCTAACGACAGCTCGTCAGGTGATATCATATAAACGGAATTTACGTAATCTTGTCCCATTGTTTTCTGACTGTTCTAAAGGAGGAAAAGTAAAAATTTTATATGTTCTGTGAACATTAATTGAATACGAATGGCTTTGTCGACTAATGGTATGGACATCCTGTGTGCATTTCGAGCATGGCGTACTTGGTGGAGGAAACACCATTGTTGTAATCGTATGTGTTTGTTTTTATGCGGCTATCGTGCCACTGCGTTGTTTTGTTTTGGGCGTCATCACGCGACTCGAAACTGCTTTTTTTATTTCGGATCTAGCTGTAGTCAGTTTTATTTTTAACTGTACAAAAATCACTCTGGTGGCTGGAATGGACTTTCTCGGGTATTCATAGTTTCCTGAAGAACTCTAGGATCAATGTCGGGTCAGCGGACACAGGATCGCCTCAAAATCTGGGACCCGTGGGTCTGCTTGACTAAAATGATAGGAGGCTTGGACATTTTTTCAAATCTACCTGCTTGAAAACTTCAAGGTGCCTTAAACCTTCGTACATGTACCCTACCTACCTTTCACCTGTAAGTGCGCACAGTTTTAAATGGGGGATACGTTTAAGCTGGGAAACGGGGCCCCTTAGATCAGAATACGTCTGGCTAGGATAAGTTTCATGGTTATGCTGGTTGTTAGGAAGGTGTTATGACCAGATGGTTAAGGGCTACACGTGGAATCATTCAAAAATTGTTGAAGTGCTATGCGTTGAAAAAGCTCGTCACATATACCTTTAGCAAATAATGTACGGTCCTGATCACCGCCGATGACTCCTGAAAACCTTTGAGTCCATCAATATGTTCGAGGTGTTAATGAGGCACAGATATCAGTTCTTTCAAGAAACGTTTGCCAATCGGCATTTTCCTTGAAATAGCTTCGAACCATGAAATTACACAGGCAAATGGAGTCAATATCCATGTGAAGAAGAGCGTGATAGTCAAGTTTCAACCCAATACTGGGATTCCATTGGCTAAGACCTTCTCCAGCTTGTGAATGCCTGGATTTTAGTCATGTTAAACCAAGCTCAGGTGATGTTTGAAAACCTCCTTGTGCATATTCGTACACGGATTTTGGTCATGTCAAACCAAGCTCAGGTCATGTTTGAAAACCTCCATGTGCATATTCGTACACTGATTTTAGTCATGTAAAACCAAGCTCAGGTCATGTTTGAAAACCTCATTGTGCATATTCGTACACGGATTTTAGTCATGTCAAACCAAGCTCAGGTCATGTTTGAAAACCTCATTGTGCATCTTCGTACACGGATTTTAGTCATGTCAAACCAAGCTCAGGTCATGTTTGAAAACCTCCTTGTGCATATTCGTACACGGATTTTAGTCATGTCAAACCAAGCTCAGGTCATGTTTGAAAACCTCCTTGTGCATATTCGTACACGGATTTTAGTCATGACAAACCAAGCTCAGGTCATGTTTGAAAACCTCCTTGTGCATATTCGTACACGGATTTTAGTCATGTCAAACCAAGCTCAGGTCATGTTTGAAAACCTCCTTGTGCATATTCGTACACGGATTTTAGTCATGTCAAACCAAGCTCAGGTCATGTTTGAAAACCTCCTTGTGCATATTCGTACACGGATTTTAGTCATGTCAAACCAAGCTCAGGTCATGTTTGAAAACCTCCTTGAGCATATTCGTACACGGATTTTAGTCATGAGAAACCAAGCTCAAATCACCTTTCACCTCATACGGTCCTTTTTGCTGTTAGAATATCTAACTGGAGCACAGAATAGCCAGCAGATATTCACAGATCATGCGTCGGGAAAACCAAATTTTTGTGCATATTCTCTAACACAGTAAACGTTGTGGAACAAGCAAACTCCAAATTGGAAGACAAGAGTAGCGAAGATATCAGCTCAACAGGTCAATTACGTTCTACGTTGTTTAACTCGATGAATACGAAACATTCCGCAATAATGAATGACAAAATAGCGCCGAATTGATCGGTTTGTTACATCAAAGAGAAAATACAGCATGTTACGTGCATTGCTAACATTGCAGGATTTAGTGAAAAAATCCACGAAAAGTAGATATATCTAAGGATAGCAAGGAGTGGTGGCAGGTTTTGCGATTAGTAGCGAAGCTCTAGTGTTTTTTTTGTCCCCACACCTCCGCACACTTCCCTGATCACATGGTTTTCAAATTTTCCAGGGGATTCGCAGTTGTGATTTTACCAGGCTTTCTGCCGCTCGAGGGTAGCTCTCCAGACTGTGCAGAAAGTAGTTGCGTACCACAACCCAATTTTATAAGAATAATTTCGATTTGCATTCTGCGAAATTCTTTTCTGATTCTCATCTCAAACAAGTCGGCGATTATGACCTTATTTGCGAAATTGATATTTTCTAAAATAATTCGGGAACGCTATTCAAAATTCGAGCAGAAATTTACAAATATCGAACACTTGTATGAAAAGTAATAAGCGAATTTGCGTAGATAACCGATACATGCATAGACAAAATCGCGCAAGAACTGGTCGGACATACTGTGGATTGGAATATTGGCCGGTATTGCACTATACAGGGTGTCCCGAAAACATTTCGCCAAAATTCGTGGAGATATTTCTGGTGGCAAAACAAATCGAAATTAATCAGTAAAACATTTTGCTCCGGGCCCCCATTTCCATGTAATAACCCCCCAAAGTCCCCCAAAATGGACCCTTTTAGGGTATTCATGGGGGAGGTAAGATTTCATCGTAGAGCTTTCAAATTTTTATAACAGGTTCTACGTATCGAGTAAAACATAAAATATTCAGTGACAAAATAACCTACGAGCCCCCATTTTCACGCAGTGCGCCCCCAAAATCCAAAAAAGCCCAATTTGTGATGGTCTTGTTTTAACTGAGATATTAAAAGAGTGGGTCGCTGCACAAGACCCATTTTTCGAGGAGAGATGCAATGAAGCACGCTGAATAAAAAAGTTCAGTGAGAAAATTTGCTCAGATTCCCCATTTCCACGCAATAGCCACCCAAAAACCGGCGAAAAGAGTCTCTTTTTCACGGTAACCATGGCAACCATCGGGGTTACCATGGTTACCATGAAAAAGAGACTCTTTTCACCGGTTTTGGGTGGCTATTGCGTGGAAATGGGGAATCTGAGCAAATTTTCTCACTGAACATTTTTTATTCAGCGTGCTTTATTGCATCTCTCCTCGAAAAATGGGTCTTGTGCAGAGACCCACTCTTTTAATATCTCAGTTAAAACAAGACCATCACAAATTGGGCTTTTTTGGATTTTGGGGGCGCACTGCGTGAAAATGGGGGCTCATAGGTTATTTTGTCACTGAATATTTTATGTTCTACTCGATACGTAGAACCTGGTCTAAAAATTTGAAAGCTCTACGATGAAATCTTACCTCCCCCATGAATACCCTAAAAGGGTCCATTTTGGGGGACTTTGGGGGGTTATTACATGGAAATGGGGACCCGGAGCAAACTTTTTTACTGATTAATTTCGATTTGTTTTGCCATCAGGAACATCTCCACGAATTTTGGCGAAATGTTTTCGGGACACCCTGTATATCCGTAAACAGATTGAAGAATGTTATAAGCGGGATATTTTCTTTACCGCAAGTTGCATGAAGCTCCATGAAATCACCTTTCATCTCACCCAGTTCTTTTCTGCTATTGGAATGTCCAATTGGAGCAAAGAACAGCCAGCAGATTTTTCACAGGTCATACGTCGGGAAACCAAATTTTTGTGCACATTTTCTGATGCAGAAAGCATTGTTGAAACAGCGAACTCCAAATTGGGAGACAAGAGTAGCAAAGATATCAGCTCAACGGGTTAATTAAGTCGTGCAATGTTTAATTCCATAAATATATACGAACATTCCACAATACTCTTTAAAGGCATGTTACGTGCATTCAGTTAACATTTCCGGATATTCCGAAAAGCTCCAAATTCTAGTGTTCTTTAACAAAGTGACATATCTAAGGGTTGCAAGCAGGTGTGTCCCAACTAGCCAAAGCAGGTTTTGCGATTGTAGTAGCGAAGAGCTAGTGTTTATGTGGTCCCCACACTTCCCTGATCACATGGTTTTCAATTTTCCAGAAGATTTACAGGGTGTTTTTCCCACGCTCTCTGCTGCGATTGAGTAGCTCTCAAGACTGTGCAGAGAGTGCTGGGGCGCCACAACCCCATGTCAATAACTTCTGTTCGATTGGCATTCTGCGAAATCCTTTTCTGATGCACATTAAAACAAGCCGGCGATCACGCCTTTATTTGAGAAATTGATATTTTCTCAAATAATTCGGGAAGTCTGTTCAAAGTGCGGACACAAATTCATGAATTGCGAGCATTAGTATGAAATGTGAAAAGCGAATTTGAGGACCAGCCGACACATGGATAGACAAAATCGTGAAAGAGCTGGCCAAAAATACTGTGGAATATTGATCGGCTTTGCACTTGGATATGTCCACAACCTGATTAAAGCATAGTTATGACATTAAATTGCATGTTTTCTTTGCCGCAAGTTGCATGAACTCGATGAAATCACCTTTCAACACCCAGTTTCTTTTCTGCTATTGGAATGTTTAACTGGAGCTCAGAATAGCCAGCAGATTTTACAGATCCAGTAACCAAATTTTTGTGCGTATTCTCTTATACAGAAAGCGTTGTTGCACTAGCAAACTCCAAATTTGACGACAAAAGTAGCGAAGATAACATCTCAACAGGTTAATTACGTTCTGCATTGTTTAACTCCTACGAAACATTCCGCAATTATTAATGATACAATCGTGCCGAATTGATCGATTTGTTACATTAAGAGAAAATATGGCATGTTACTTGCATTTGGTTAACACTGCAGGATTTTGTGAAAAAATCCACTCTATAAGATGATGTATCTAAGGGTTGCAATAAGTTGTGTCCTAGACTAGCCAAGGCAGATTTTGCGATTTTTGTCACGAAGAGCTAGAGTTCTTGTGGTTCCCATAATTCCCCACACTTCCCTCATCGCATTGTGTTCAATTTTCCATGGGGGTTTTCAGGGGATTTTCCCAGGCTTTTTGCTCGCTAGGATAGCCCACAAGACTGTGCAGAAAGTCCCGGGGCACCACAACTCCATTTTAGAAGTTCGGTTCGATTTGTAATCTGCGAAATCCTATTCGGACGCACGCCTCAAACAAGTCGGCGATTATGCCATCATTTGCGAAATTGAAATTTTCTAAAATATTTCGCTGGAACGCTGTTCAAAATGCGGAAACAAATTTTATAACGAACACTTGCATGAAATGCAAAAAGCGAATTTTAGGAGATAACTGACACATGGATAGACAAAATCGTGCAAGAACTGGCTGTGCATACCACGGAATACTGACCCGTTTTGAATCTGGATATGTCCACAACCTGATTGAATCATTGTTATAAAATTGAATTGCATGTTTTCTTTACCGCAAGTTGCATTAAGCTCCATGAAATTACCTTTCACCTGCCCAGTCCTTTTCTGCTATTGATGTACAACTGGAGCACAGAATTTCCGGCAGATATTTCACAGGTTATACGCAGAGAAGCCAAATTTTTGTGCTTTTTCTCTAACACAGAAAACATTGTCGAACCACCAAACTCCAAATTGGACAACAAGAGTAGCGCAGATATCAGCTCAACAGGTTAATTAAGTTGTGCAACCTTTAATTCGTAAATTCTTTTTATTCCGCAATAAGGCATAACGACGAAATGGTCGGTTTGTTACAGTTTAAGGCGAAAATATGTGATGTTAAGTACATCTGGTTAACATTTCAGGATATTGTGATAAATTCCACACCACGAGGATTCTTAGTAATTCCGAAATTTCGAATTTCTTTCACCTGGGACTCGCTTGGAAAATAGTTGTGAAAACATCGACTGCCTTTTTTAAAGAACTCGGCAAATTTCCCACAATATTTAATCCAAATCCTGAATTGAAGATTTGCCAGCGCAGGAATATCCATCCAGTTGCCAACTAATATTCTCACATCCTTCAGTCGTCGCTATCACAGCCATATTTTTATTTTTTTTTGCAGGATTCACCTTGCAGTTTTGTTTCTGTTACCGTCGCCATGTTTATTTTTACTCGAATAAATTCTCGCGGGGTAAACCCAAAAATGCGATATGCACAACTATTGGATTTCTGATCGCATTTTGCTCATTTTACTCATAAAATGCTCATTTTCCAAACACGCATTCAATTTGAAGTTTTTGAGCAAATTACACGAACATATTTATATTTTTCTTCCGTGAAGGGCTTCTATTCCTAGCATCTTTCTTCGTTACCCACTATTTTGGTCTTGCAAAAAGCCATTTCGGTGTTACGGGTTTTTCCTTTTGGTATAGTTACCTCGCAAAAGATTTAATAACAGCTTTTTCATGCCATTCCGCAGAGCGGCGGATTCCAGCAGATCCGTTTACCTTTAGCTTGACTCAAACATTCCAGCAGGAAAAATTCATCGGCTTGAGGCTCCAATAGCGCACACCATGATTGTCATCTGTCTGCTGACTACTGAAGCATAATCCATCTTTGTTTAGGAATTTTGATGCAAAAAACACCATCCGAGTATTCCCCCGAGTATTCCCCAATATATGTGGCAACAACGTTTAATTTCTCAATTCGATGCGCACTGCCAAAGCGTTATCATCAACATCGATCCATTTGCTGGTTTCGGCCAGCTTTACCGGGATCCAATTTCTTGTTGGGGGCCGGAGAGTTTCAAGCAATCTCTGTTTTCGAAAGATAACTTGGCGGCAAACTTGGCTGTTTCATCTGTAGTGCCTTCTTCGGGAGATCCAAGAGTAATTTTAACATTTTATAAAGGTGGGACTCAAGACTATATTACCATAGGGCTGACAAAACGAAAAAACACGCTTTGAGGGCATAGCGCTTACCTCATTGGCCGAACCTTTCTCGCAAATCTTTATTCGGAAAATTCAACATTGACAAATACAAGATGTTGACAATGTGCTATTCATAGAATTTATCAGCAAAGAAACAAACTACAGAAATTAATTAGTTACAGTACGAGTATAACAATTTCAGAGCAGGCATGTATGTAACCAAACTACGTCACTCTCAAGAATCCTACAAAATCTCTAAAAAACCTATGGGAGTCAACTAATCGACTCCCTGTGAGTTTCCATTTGAAAATCTACTGGTCCGCAGAATGTAAATGTATAACGTCTGCCTCTAAAATTTACGTCAGGTACTTTATCCTTATTCGGCCACGAAATTGGAGTTGAAGAGGGTCCAACATATCTGGAACTATCATTGCGTCCGGGAATCAGCTGAGTCACATTGCGCGATTCTTTGACAAGGTCGGATGTGCCAAAAGAAATTCTTTCACTCTGTCTTTAAAAAGAGATCGGCTCGACAGCACTCGTATCACATCAGGTAGCACATTCCACAATGCCACTATCTTATTCTCCAAGATGAATTTTCCACCTGTTCATATCGCTTTTATGGGTACACTAATGGATTTTCAACTTTCAACACCGAAAGCCAAGTTTTTGAAAGAAATTTTCTGATCACAAAAATCCTTAATCCTCACAAAACGAAAACCCTCACAAAAATCCAGAATTTTTTCCTGGAAAACGTAAAAGGGAAATGCCAACCTTGATGTAGGACACGCCAGAGTTGCAGAGGTGCATACATAGAGGAGATATTCTGACAACTTGACATGTGCCTTAGACGCATACGTTATGACGTACCCATTCTTTTGTGAAGTTAACAGCGAAATCCCAAATACTGGGACGGGTAAAATGTCCGGAAACATATTCTGCACGCGCAACGTCCATCATAGGGGATGCTGCGCCTGCTCACACCAATCAGGCCAATTTGTGTTACCGACGCCAGCAATTTCCAAACGTCAAATCTCCAAAGGTAGCTAGTTCCCTTTTGTTGCTTGCGGACCATACCTTACCTCTGGACTTCTTCGAAAGCAAGTAACTTTTCAGTCCTCCGAGACCGATTGCGCTTGTGCAGCTCGCAGCCATAACAGAATATCAACTAAAAAGTTTCAGGAGGCATCCCAGACACTCTTGGTGTCCTGGTGAACAAACTACAACATCGATTGGATCAGTGTGTGGAAACAAACATCGGTTTTTATTGAAACACACTGTGTTTATGAACAATCTACACGTTATTGCACATGCTCATATTTACGCACATGTACCTGTGAATGTACATGCTTACATTGGTGTAAATGTTTACTCAAGAAATCACAAAAATTAATGATGATGCCCTCGTTTAGGTGAAAGTTCAAATGAATTGGCGACGAAATCGGAAAACATCAATGCAGAGCAAGGTTTTGTTGTGGAAGGTATGTTCCATTCGTGAATTTGTCTACACAATTTTTTACAGTCCATCATTGGTGAGGTCCTGGTGCAGTACTCACCATATCACAACTGAGTGCATCCTGAAGTGGAACCATGGAAAACCACGGAAAAAAACCTATCACGGTATCGACCATTTGCAGAGAACAGCGTGCCAGACTTCTGTTGCTGACACAGGACGTATTTCGGCCAAACCCACCTTCCTGGAACTCCCAATATGTTCTTCCCTCCCTAACTGTATTGCTGTTCTCATAAGGTCTGATTCTAGCGGTCAAAAAGGAAAGCATTTGAATTCATGCCAGTAGTTGCAGTGGTTCATTGCAGAGATATTGTGTGGACCACAAAACGAAACTTCTCTATCAGGCAGAAGGCTGCCGACCCGTAGTTAAGGGGGCAGGGGCGCATTAACCCCAATTTAAATTATCCGCTCCCCCATCTGGCAAAATAAACGCCCCTACATTCACACTCAATCGGGATTTTCCCTGATGGGTGTCAAGACACAATCCAACGTTTGGAGTCTCCAAAGCATTTTGCGAGTGGAGTTTCTCCACTGCGAGTGGAGTTTCTCCACGCCGCAACAGAGCAATCACAAACGCTGTCATCTGAGGAGTGTCCAATTTTATTGTTATTTGAATTTTGCACCTGCGAACGCCTTCTGGCATGTGGCAGGGTGAGTTCTTGTATTGCGCAGTCTACTGTGGTCTGTTTAACTGGGATTTAGATGAGGTACCGGCATACACTGGTCGGTGCAACTGCTCCAGACCGAAACCACAGCCATTACTTCAGCCAGTTTTTCGGCCATTGCCAACCCACAGGATGACCGGACAGAACTCTCTGGATATTGTTCCAAGAAACGGGATAGCAGACTTCTTGTTCGATAGCAGACTTCATGGGCTTGGCTTAGTGTGTAAAAAAGCTTCTTTTGAAATTGAAATGAATGAAATAAATCTTACTGCAGATAAAGAGCACTACTTTTCGTAGAACTAGAGTCAGCCACCTAACTGAAACAAGATATGTCGTCCACAACGCGCTGCTTTTCATCTGGGAGCGTGCAGAAATGTGGTTGTGCGAAAATATACTCATTTTTTAACTGCGCATATGAGCACCTTTTGAGGTTCTATTTTTTCAAACTTTCTTCGCCACGGAGAAAAAAAACGCTGAGAACAACTTCGCCGACAAAGACAAGGCTGCACTGTTTTAGTGACCAAATGCCAAATGAACCCGCACGACGCCGCAATGTAATGTAATCAACATCCAAGACAGAAATGTTCAAAGCGGAATAGTTTGGTCTTGCTTAGCACACCCTTCCTAGACCCTCCGCGGGCGTTGCGCTTCGAGCAACGCATCGCCATAAATAAAGTTACCCTTTTTCGTATCGTCTGTCTGCCCCCTCCTTCCAATTAAAATTTCCCACTACGCGGATGCATGACTGCACACTTCCGCTTGTCTGAATAAATAGAAACATTCCCTCAACAGTGGACAAAAATTCCCAATCTTGGCCATCCTATCTAACATCCGAAACTTTAATCACATGTCGTGATGACACTTGTATAGCAATCTTTCGAAAATGGGATGGAATGAAATGGAGTGATGAGATACCTCACCACTGATGGAGCAGCGTGCTAAACAAACTTTCAATTCTATACGTTGCAAATTTGATGATTGAATGATGCCTTGCAGAACAGATTTTTGTCCTCAGCAATTGCCTCAGGTGCGTCACGTCCCTTCTGGCGTTATATGAAATCTCTTCGTGGTGATCAAGCACCGTCAACTCTTAAAAAGCTGATGGCACACAGCTTACTAACTCTGTTGACATAGCTAATGAGTTAAACGATTACTTTTGCAGCGTCTATGCCAAACGCCCTGACGGGCTACCCTTGAGAGATATTGTTGACAGGTTTCGCCCATCAAATTTGGAAAATCCTCCATTCCCAAAAATAACGAGTTATGGGATTTTTCGCCTCCTTCACAAGATTAAACCAAAAAAGGCGGCGGGACCAGATGGCATTCCTGGGAGGCTTTTAAAAGAGTTGGCCTTGCCATTATGAACTCCCCTAGCTGCATTTGTTGATAAAATGTTTGTGTCCGGAAACTTTCCCTGTGAATGGAAGCAAGCAACTGTTGTTCCAATTCCGAAGAGTGGTGCCAAGAAAAGTGTTGTGTCCGGATATCGCCCAATTTCCTTAACCTGCTTGTGCTCAAAGCTTGTGGAACAAATTATTCTTCACAGCTATTTGTTAAATTTCTTAGAGTCGCTTAATTTTTTCCATTGCTATCAATTTGGCTTTCGAAGGAGATTGCCATGCGAGCTGCAAGTCATCTCGCTTGCTGATGACATTCATCGCTCTCTTGACGAAAAGGCCTCGGTTCATGCTGTCTTCCTTGATTTTCAGAAAGCCTTTGATGTAATTCCATACGAGCTCCTCATCTTAAAATTGGCCAGGCTAAAGGTACCTTCCTTTTGCTGGACCTCCTGTGCCTTTTTGGAAGGGCGTTCTCATCATGTCACTGTTTCGGGGATGAGGTCTTCAAATCTTTCAGTGACTTCAGGGGTGCCTCAGGGCAGTGTTTTGGGACCTCTCCTTTTCCTGGTGTATATAAATGACATAACGGAAGGCCTTTCTAGCTCAATTCGTCTATTTGCAGACGACGTGGTGCTATATCGTAAGGTGACAAATGATGAAGATCACATGTCTTTGCAAAACGACCTGAACATTATTGAAGCATGGTGTGCCACATGGAAGATGAGCTTAAATGTTGATAAATGCAAATCTGTCATCTTTACAAGGCAAAGAAAACTGACAGCCATAAATCGAGTTGTTTATAAACTAAAAGATATTGCTATTGAATCTGTTTCTAGCTATAAATATCTTGGTTGTATTTTCTCCAGTGATATGAGTTGGCAACTACACATATCCTCCGTCTGCTCTAAAGCTAGTAGATCACTTGGATTTCTGATCCGAAATTTAAAGAAAGCCACAGTGAAAGTCAAGTTAAGAGCTTTTAAAACTTTAGTTATCCCTGTCCTTGGGTATGCATGCGCTCTCTGGGATCCCTACTTGGCTTGTGATATTCATGCGCTAGAAAGGGTTCAGCGTCGGGCTGCCAGAGCCATCACTGGAAATTATGACCGAAATTCCAGTGTATCTGCAATTCTGAATGATTTGGGCTTGCCAACACTCCGTGAACGCCGAGAGCATCATCGCTTGGAGCTTCTGCGGACAATTCTTTTTGGTGATGTCCTGCTCCAGCTTCCGCCTTGCTATTCGCTCAAATCCATTCAGAGAAGAACAGACAATGGTGCGAGCTTCACCCATCC
>JASGXE010021299.1:0-10465 GCA_030068105.1 Sinentomon sp. SZTP_YWyxl
CCTGAGTTTGCCTTCACGAAAGACTATCGGCACTAGGTTTCGGAAAATTAGGTCTCTCTTCGGGTATTTACTACACTTTACATTTACTCTCCATGAGAAAAGACACAGCGAGGAGTAGCAACCATTAATGATTTCTTTTTGAATTGCAGCTGACATCAAGACAAAACATGATCATTCTTCTTGAAGAATGCAACCCGCATAGAATGAACGCAAATAAATTTTGAATGTAAATGTAGCGGCCCATTTAATGCGGTCAGGGAGTCATTACTGTTTCTGTGACTGTAGTGGTAGGCATTTATTTCTTGTCAAGTTTAAAAAATCTGTTAAGTTCCTTTTTGACTAACAAAAACTTGTGGGATTATATGCTTCTGGCCTGCACTATACCTATGTAGAGCTGTGTATCTCGTATCTGAAACCAATATCCAAAAACCAGGAAGGTCTTTCATTTTTTTTGGGGAATAATTTGTTGGAAAATTCCAATGAAGTTTTTGTTATGAATGTTTTATCTTCATAACAAATGGGATAAACCCGGAACTAAAGATCGCATGGGCCGAAGCCAAGAAGAGATCCACTTCAATGGGGTATCATGCAGATGGACGAGATGCACTGTTTTTGGGATGGGCACTTTGCACTGCAAGAACAGATGCAAAACAGTTCTTTCCTCCTGGATCTTTGCTTCGACGGATGCAATTCTAAATGGTTACGTGATGGTTCTAAATCGTTACCTGACTAAGGATATGTTGCGTCATCAGAGCGTGCACACCAGTTTGGGTGTTAGAGACCAGGATATAGAGGCTCGGTGATGGTGGGCCCATTGCAGACAGGTAATTGAATTAAAGCTGAGTGTTAATGGCAATGGGGAGTACGGTTGGAAGTCCCGACACCATTTCTTAGTTGCCAACAAATGGTCGCACTAACACTAACACAGATGAATACTGAAAGGTTCAAGACCAACACTATGCGTGAAATCTCTTGACTTGCACCGATTAGCAATCCGGTTCAGGTGTTGTGCTGCGGCTGCAGGGTGTTCCTGAATCTGCGCAAATATCCACTGAAAAAAAAATTCTTAGCAATTCCGATCACGTCGCGATGGTAATTCATGTGTTCTTTTATTGAGGTCAGCGGTTAAGGTCATCTGTACTCGCTGATACCGCTCTGTGCATTGCTCGCGGACTACTAGAATCTTGGTTGGTTAGTCGAGATGGTGCGCTACTCTTTACAAAGACCATGCAGATTGTTCTCCTGATGGGAGAAAATCACCAGAGTTGAGCCAGGTGTTTTTCACACGCCACCCTGATCCCCCAGCCTGTTGTTTCAAAACAATTTTGGACCTTATGCAGAAGTCGGACATTTTTCTTTACCTTTTTTCTAATTTCCTCAATCCCACATTTTCGTGGGTCGCAGACAAACAAGCGCCTGCTTCTGTTGGTACATGCATTCGATTTGAACGACCCTGTATCACAGTGCTTGCTAACCGCACTGCAAAAAACATAACTCAGGTCAAACGAGTTCACGCGTAGTGTTGGTCTTGAAGCTTTGTGTATACAGCAGTAAAACCGGTCACAAATAACGATTAACAATTTGCATGCCATCTAAAAAGGTCGTACAAGTACATACAACACCAAATTTAAGGGGGGGAAACCTTCGGATAGTCGAAAAATGGCTAAAAATGATATTTTTGGATTTTTAGGTGTGTTTATGCACGAAAATCTGCTGATTCCAGTGGTGCAAACAGTTTTTTGAAATTCCATATAGTTTAGAAGTTACGGACCGAAATGCGAAGGCATCTCAATGCATTTTTACGCTATTTCGTTAATCAATCTTCAATTTACTCGGAACTAAGATTTTTCATGTTCGGCAAACTTTTGAATGCTATATCTCAGCTTGGGAACAGCACAGAAGGTTAAAAATTTACATACTTATGTAAAAAAGTATCCTAAATTGGGTGGAATGGTCAAAATCAGACTATCATATGGTATTTTCATGATACAAGTGCATTTTGAAATTATGGCAGTAAAAATTTACCGCTTTTTGACGCGATAAGGATTAATTGAATTCGGAAGCAAAAATGAAGTTAGGCAGGAGGATGCTGACCTTTCTACCCAAATTCTGGCTCCATTTGGATCACTTTGGCGCAAACTAGAGGTGTCTAGCTCCAATGGTTTAGGCGCTGCAGCGATCAAAAGTTTAGTCTACTTTTTGCGTATAAACTGGCTACAGCTGGCAAACCAGTAACACTAGGGGTGTGAAATTTTGCACAGATCTTAGTTAAAGTGACCTGAAAATGTGTGCAAAGTTTGAACCAAATCGGTTGAAAAATAAAAAAAGTTTGCGCGAAGGTTTTCCCCCCTTAATTACAATTACATTAAGTCTGAAGATTGCAAAAATTGTAATGAGCTTACAGCGGTATCCATTCCGGAGAGAAGGAAGACTGGCATCGTCTTTGGTTCATCCTGAAATGAAATAAGCACACCATGTGGTAAAGCTGACCTAAGGAACAATAAGTGCACTCCAATGAATAATTCGAGAAAAATAAAGAACATAACAAAAGTAGTATGGCTGGCCAAATTTTCCAGAAATCACAGCTTTTTGTTTTGTGTCTTGTGAAACAGAAACGGAGCTGTGATTTCTGTAAAATTTGATCAACTGTACCACTTATGTCATAATTTGCGTGAGTAGTGCATTCTAGCTTTTTTACAGAGGGGCAGCTTTGCCAGATATCAAGGTGATTGGTGCTAGCTTAGCTCGAACCCCTCAGTTCGAATGCTGATTAGTTTTTGATGCTGGATTATCCATGGAATGGTGCTTAAATGAAATTTTTCTTTTTCAATAAAATAAAGATCAACACAATCAATCATCTACAGAAAAATGAGCAAGACGAGCAGGAACCAACAAAAAAAGCGGAAACGTTTTTTTTTTTTCAACATCAACAAAGTTGAATTGAGAATGTCACCCCCGATGCAGGACATATGCATGCCAAGCAATGGGAACCCGTTAAGACTGCAATAGCTAACCAACCTGAACCTGAGTCAAATCAGCCTCCACGTCATCCTGCTGTTCCTGGATGGGCTGCTCTTCCACTTTGGCCGACAATCTGGCGGCCAATTTCTCCCTCTCTCTCCTCTCTTCTGGATCATCCCAGGTAATTACTCCCAATCCTTGAGACTGCGTGTCAAAGTGCACTGAAAGCACAAAATGGTGAGATTGCACATTAAAAGTTTAAAAGCACAGGGTGGCCCAAAATCTCTTGCTTATGCAGCAACGATCGTGCGGCTTCGTTCTTGAAGTTGTTCTGAATTGTGAAAAAAATATGTGCAAATCTGCAGTCTTAATTTCTAGCTTTCCTTGTGCACACCCCTTCAAATTGGGTTTCGTTTGTCATTTTCAAATGAAGGATTGGTTTATCTGTTGCAATCCGAAGATTAACGAAAGTGCATACCTCGCGCCTTGCAAAATGGCAATGAAAAGTACCACAATCTCATTTCTGCTGCTCCCTTTGGGTAGCATACTGAATCTGCACTACGTTGCGATTGGAAACAAAGGCCATTCATCCGCGCTCTCCATTCACACCATCACTGAAGCCTCGCCCGTGCCTGCCTCCTCTCCTGTTTGCTCCATGCATTTCTCTGCTCAGTGTTGCTTAGACTACATCATGTCCTGTAGCAGTGTGCTGCAGCGGGTATTCCTTCATTGGAATGGAGGCCATGCTCACATTCATGAGGCATGGCAGACAGGTCTTTCTTTCTATAAAGTAGTTATGCCGAACCAGATTAACATGCAAGTTTTCTGTGATCGATTGCATCATTCTGACTAGTGGGCCGAGGGCCCACTGGCTCGATTACTGATAAGACACAACATCTGGGGCCAGTCATAAAACTGAGATTTCCTGGCACTACAGATGGATTTGCTATTCACTTCACCGCAACCCAGATAGACAAATGGGGGAACATACCTAGTTCGAATGGAGTTTTGTTCGAAAATTCGAACTTATTCTCATAAAGGATCGCATGCCATGTGCAGGTTAGTGTTTTTCGGTCCTAAAAATGCACCTCAACCATGAAATTGATAACACACAACATTGCAAAAATACCATCTCATCCCACGAAGACAGCTGTGTATCTGTCCAGGGACTTTCTCAAAACATGAATCTGAGTAAAGTGCCAGTGGTGCCTACCGGGTGGCCGAAAAGTCCCGGAACATAGCAGGCATCATCTGTGCCTGCAAATCTGCAGGTACCGGGCGCCATGCATGGACCTTGCTAAGTGTGGCATGCCACGTTCATCACATGGAGGTCCAGCCGGATCTGTGCTTGTCCTGTACAAGCACAGGTCTGGAATTTTACCAACAACCTGGACACGGTTGAAGAGCTCGGCAACCTGTCAGCAGGACAAACCTTCCCGGCCACAACAAAATTACTTCAATACGCTCTTTCAGAGAAAGAGACAGATCTCCATTTTGACAGGCAAGACAAACGATTACATCTGAGCAAAAGTGAAACAAATCAGAAAAATGATAACCAGCCTATGTTGCGTGACTTTTCGGCCACCCTGTAGAATACCCATTTGGCTCATTTCTTCCATGTGCCATTGTCCAAAATGTCAGATTGCTACTTAAATTTGGCCAAGCCGGACCGATTTTCATTTCATGTCTCCATCATGCTTTGTTCCGAATGAGTTCAAGGGTACCAGGTAATGTTCAAAGCCCAAAGTAAAATTCAAGAGCATTTCTTGCCTGGCATGTTCTGAATTTTGCTATTTGTCCGCTTCAGGGAAATGGGCGGTGTCGGTTTACTTGGAGGTGATCTTGAACCTGCATCACCACTGACTGAGTTACCGCTTCTTCCATTTAATGATGTGATAGGCGATTCCGCTGCATTCATTCGCTCCGACAATTCTTTTAATTTCCTAATAATTAAAAGATGGTGAGGGATGGAGGGAGGGAGAGAGGCAGCGAGAGAGAGAGGGACAATCACACATAGAATCATGCTTGTAGGAGGAATACCTGTCAATATTTCATCACATTGGGAGACACCCTCAAGGAACAACACGACTCAAACACATCAAATCTGATGACTGATGGGCAATCAAAGATTTTGACATTTTTGTGTGCGGTTGACAGTGTTGTTTATTTCCAGAAGAGCATTCCACAAATTTTATTATGTGGCGTAAGTAGGGGGCACCCCCTTCCTCAAGGTCATTTTTATAAAAAAAAATTACATTACAACAAATCACATTTTTGCAAATTAGTTATCTAACGATTTGGGTATCGCATTATAGACTACTTGACTGTAGATTATGTGTGTAACTGCCGTACCAGTGTGACAAAATATGAGAAAAAACTTCCAAGAAATCAAAATTCCAAGAATAATACGACTCGATTTTTTGGAAAGTGAAAACAGCTTTGCGAAAAAAATTTTGTTGACTTCCTGGAAAACTTTTTGAAAATCGAACTCACAAATTTCCCTGATTTTTCCAGGTATTCCAGGGTAAGAAAAAAAAATTCCCTGAGTTTCCCAGGTCTTCCAGTCTCCAGGTTGGTGGCAACCCTGGCATCAGAGCAGGTCCTCCACACTGCTTGAAGTGATGGCACAGATTGATGTGATCACATCAGTTCTTTTTATGCAGATGCTGCTGACTTTGGCCATATGCTCATCTTGGTGTTAAGACCCTCTCACAAAAAAACAAGGTCACCAAAGGGGAAAACAACAAATTTTTAGTCGTTCCATTTGGCGAAGCAGCACTGACTTTGGTGGTATCAAAAGTTCTGGGCAGTCCCAGAGGACTCCCGCTTACTCTCTTTTCAAAAGTACTCGTGACTGGTGCCAGTACCTGCTATAGGAAGCACTGGTGCCAGTACCTGCTCTGGGAAGCGCCGGTAGAAGTGTCTGCCCCGGTCACCAGCTCAGCCCTACATCATTGACCAAATTTCAAACAAAACAGCTCAAGATAATTTTCAGTAGCACAATTTATGTGATCATTTCGCAATGCAGTCTTGCAAAAAGTCTGGGGACTTTCTCAGAAATGCCAAGAAAGGCTATCAAGCAAGATTGTTCTAGAATGTTTGCATAGCGGCGGAGTGAAAAAAAAAATTCATACATGTAAAAAATTCCGACTGTTCAGATTTTAGCAAAAACTCCATACTGCAGAAATTAAAGATCCGCTTTATTTACCGAGGTCAAAATCTGAAAGCTCGATTGATACTCGTATCTGGCGCTTTAATTTCTACCGCCTGCATACGAGTAAAAAGAAAAAAAAGTTTTGGCGGCAACAGTCAAATGAGGAAAACACATGTATGAGCAAAAAATTGCACCACTTCTTAATTTACTCGCAACAATGGAAAGAATTGAGTGATATAATGTATCACTTGAGAACAGTCTCAAGTCTTCTTCTCTGAGAGGTGTTTCTGCAATCGGGTCACTGAAAACATTCAAGAATGACAACAAAAGAAAAAGATCGAAAACTAAATCTGCACTTGCCTCTTCACTTCCTCATTCCCAGCATCACTGTCAGCATTGTCAACAGCCTTCTTCACGTCCGTCTGATGACAAGGCGACTGAGCATCCAAGCCAGAATCATGCCTGCCGGAAGGAACTGTACCATTATCGAGGCACTGCAAATGGGAAAAAAATCACTGTAGAAGGGAGGGAGGAATCTTGCGAGGGTTGCATAACAACTGTGAAATCACTCTAACCTGGTGAGTTAGTTTGGCATCTTCCATCCGCAGTAGTTGAATCTTGTTTGCATTGAGGTACCATCTCAGTCCCGTTGACTGGTCAAAAGGTCAGATAAGCCGTTACAGCAACTCGACTTTTGATCAGTCACTTCCGAGGACCTTACTGCAATGGTGCTGTAAGGTCAGCAAGATTCAATTGCAGTGGGGGAGAACAACATAGGACTCACCAGCAGGTGAGGACAACATAGGACAAACAAGCAGGTGAGGACAACACATGACTCACCAGCAGGTGAGGACAACATAGGACTCACCAGCAGGTGAGGACAACATAGGACTCCCAGCAGGTGAGGACAACATAGGACTCACCAGCAGGTGAGGACAACATAGGACTCACAAGCAGGTGAGGACAACATCGGACTCAACAGCAGGTAAGATTAACCTCGATGAAAAAGAGTTCGCAAGGGAAAAATAGGCCCACCAGGGTTACAAGGGTCACACCTTGCAAGGGGTTTGAGGATGAAGTCCACTGAAGCAGAACTTTTTGATGAAAAAAAAACAGGCCCTCGAAATTGCACAAGAAATCTCAAGCATGCTGAGAGCAGTGGTAGTTTAAAAACCTTAGGAAACAAATGATGAATGAATGGAAACAACATTTTCCAGGAAGAATTAAAAAATGACTTAAAAATGAAGAAAAATGCTGATTTTTTCTTCCAAAATAAGGTAAAATCTCAATGTGTGGACAGATGCTAATGCGAGGAATTTTAACACAAGGAATTTTAAGGACTTCTGAGGACAGGTGGCAACCCTGTAGATTCTGGGGCTTACCTTTTCGGCCGGCTCCTCCAAGACCTTCGCGACCTTTTCTCCAGAAGAGTTGAGAGGATCATTCTCATTGGAAATGCCGCTGTCTCCCTCATCCTCAGACCTCCTTGCATCCTTTTCTGTGAGCCGTGGCCTTTTCTCACTGGGAGACAGGACAGCAACGACTTCCTTGCGTCCTGCCATTGTATACGGATATAGGTTCTCATCAACTCTGACGCCAGCAGACTTGCAGGCGTACAACCACGACGGGGAAACAATGTGGAGGTTCTGTGTCTTGGCAGAACGAAGTTGACGGGATGACGCACCAACTTTTGCCTAGGGAAATAGAACACCAAGAAAAAACAATGCTCTTGGCAAATGTGATGAAAAACCTTTTCTGCCATCTGCAAGCGCCATTGAAGAAAAAACAAAATGCAGCAACACAATTGTATCAGACAGTCTGGAGAACAACAAAAAAAGTCAATGCCAGGATTCCAAGAACAATCAGCTTTGATTCATCACAGTCTCCAATTGGTGCTGTGTAATGTGATGTTTCATAGGCACTAGCACCTCTTTTTTCAAATGTTATCCAATTATCCAACTGCAGTTGGATCTTGTTAGTCAAAGGAGGTGCGATACCTTCTAAACGTCACATTTCACAATGCCAGTTGGAGACAAGTGATATGTCAAAAAGGTTTGATTGAAAATCAGACTCCATGCCCCAACACTGTGCTACTGTCTACATGTTTTTCCACATTTCTAAACATCATTTCCACTCACAGCCATTTGCAAGATATGAGGTATGAGTCGATAGGTGGTGCTTTGATTGCTCTGCCACAATTGGATTCGAATAAAAATTTTAATAGAAAACTAAACACATGCCCTGCTGCCCTCTTCCAATTTTTTTTTCAAACTCAACTGCAACAGATTAAAATACTGCCTACTCATTTCTGTCATGGACATGCCCTGTAGCTGTAACCCCAAATTTGGCATGTCATTTCCGAAATCATGGGCCTTGGTTTATTTTCTGAGTGGAGAGTTGAAATGATTTGGAATACCCTCTCTGAATTCTGGTTCATGCTGTACACAAGGCTACAGAAGACAAATTCTACCGAAAGCTGTTTTGCAGTGCCAAGATTGTATTTTTCATTGAAAGGGGGTGATAGTTTTTTTGCACGAACTTTTTTCCCCACTGCACACGAGGGACAGATGAGTGGAATGTCACAACTGTGATGTTTAGTCTCAAAAAAGAAAGCAAAGGCACCAAGTCAATTCTGGGTAGTGTTGTCGTTGATAAGAACTTGACCTTATGAACTAAATGTGTCGTCCGATCTTCGATCTGCAGGCATATTCTTCCACCCAAATCCTTGATGATTGTGGACAACTGAACCACATCATCTCGAAGCTTATCAGATATGCAGACGCAAACATCTTGAAAAGGCTTGATTACATTGTCCTCACCATTCTGAAAAACAACACAAGCCATTCAATTCTAGTTCAATAGAAAAAAGACTGCATTACCTAAGATGTAAAAGAATATACTGATGATATGACCAAAGATGATGTGACCAAAGATGTGAAAAGAATAAAGGGCACTTACGGGATAGTAAAATGAAAACAAAGTTGGTCTACCGTCCCCTAACTTTTTCCCGCTGGAAATAACACGTGTTGCCTTAGGCATGTGGGGCATTTAAAGACACTATCTCAACTCCAAGGCTCACTGTCCAGTCCCTGAGTAGCATGTTGACTGGAGGCAATCACGCCACAGGCTCCTGGTTAGATGTAAAACCAAAACAGAATGGGCCCGCTCCAAAGAATCAAATTGGGGCACAAATCGCCTTGGACAAATTAAAGGGAGCCAAGTGAAAACAGAAAAATGAAAGATATTGTTGAACAACAATGGGTTTTAAATGGAAAATCGCAGGAGTAGAAATTAAAGTTTCTTAGCTCCCTTTAATTTGTCCACGGCGAAATTGGATGTCCCATGCACCTTTTCGCTCACCAGGTGAGATGAAAAGCTCACAAACCATTGCCGCAGCTCCAAGGCCAGTTCCACAGGAAGCAGCACACAGATGTGTAGCAAATTCAAGAAATTTCATCTTTCAAGCAAAAAAAACTTGACTTTTTATCTGAAAAAAAAAAGGACAACATGTAAAGAAACAGAAAAGACACTAGCAGAACTCCAACCAATAGTGGATCTTCATCCGCTTCTTCCTCGGTTAGATTCTCATTCTCATCGGTGCAGGAACCATGTTTCCGCTTTGGTGATGCCCTTGCAATCACGTCAAGAGCAGGGTAGTTGCCGACAGCAGATTTCACATTCGAAATTTTCGTTGTTTTGATCCTGCTCACATACCTCTCACGGAGTTCATTGAGGGGCTGAGAAGCAAAGAGAAAGAACAGGCAATTGATCACATCAGTGACTTTCTTGGCAACAGATTGTTGGATGATATGCAAACATGCTCAGAAATTTTGCAAAGCGGAAAACCAGATATGATTCCTCTAAAACCAATAAAAACCGACCAGGGTCAGTACTTCAAAAGTTGCATATCCCGTTACGAATATGGCAGCAAAAACACAAACCTGCATCATTGGAGCCATAAGAATCAAGATATCGCTATTACATCAAGACTGGTCACTTTGGGTGAGCCATATTTTGAAATTGCAAATTGACTTTTTGGGTGAACGGTGAAATTGTTTGGATATTTCAAGTGTCAAGTTCAGGCACATCTGTTATGGAAAACAACATAATTTTACCCGGAATTCATTCTCTAGAGCCAAAAAAAGGAAATGGGGCACTTTCATATGCCTTATTCGCCCATTTCAAAGCCAAATTTCATTTACCTTCTTTTGCCATTCATGTAGCAGGCTCAAATGAAAATCAGATTGTGCTGGCCTTTTTCCGGCACCAAAAACTGTCCTCAATTGACCTGGCTGCCTTTGCCTAAAGTATTTTTCTCCCATGCAGTTTTGCGTCACTTGCCTGACCTGT
>JASGXE010021304.1:0-21104 GCA_030068105.1 Sinentomon sp. SZTP_YWyxl
TGGTCGAGTGAAACCGGAGAAAATAGGCCCCACACGGGTGATTTATAGTGAATATCCCACTTACGCCCTGAAGTGCACTTTAATAAATGAAGCCATTTCCCGTGTCAGCCTCTTTATGCGCGATAAAAAAGGAGCGAAGTTTTAAGCTACTTTTTCCAAATTTCAAGATCAAAAGTCCCGTCAGGCTTGAAAGAAAAAGGGAAAGTCGTTTGGATTTGATGGATTTCTTCATCGCCAAGTTTTTCGCCTGTCCTCTCGCCTTGAGGCAAATTCAGCACTGCACAGGCCGGAATAAAGAATGGCGTTCTTCTATTTGGGTATCCTGGTCCAGCCACACCTATATAAATTTGCGACTTTCGCGCAACTTCATTCATTTAAGAATGACCGCCGCTGTTTTTCGAGATCTCGGTCTAGGTGCTCATTGCTCCTATTCTTTTTATACTTCTGACCTGACCAAAGACAAAACAACCAAGATAAACCTATAATTACGTGCAGTGCTAGGAAATACAGGGATGCCAGAATGGACGATACCATGGGGCAATAACACAAACAGTATTGCACTATCTGCTGATCCATCCAATTTACCACATTCTTGTCCAAGTAAGAAAATAAACGACGAGAAAGACCGAAGTCTAATAGGCCAGGAATGTCTTTGTGCACGGCCAGCAATGTTGTAGAACGCAATGCTCGAATGTTGCAGCGAAAGTCGCAAATTCGAGGTAGGTTGACCAAATCCGCCAACGGGAGATGAATGGCAACAAGGCGATTGTTCAGTAGAGTGAGCCATCATTTGGGTTTTTAACGGTTTTTAACGGTTTTTAACTAACAGCTTCATAGCTGACGCTGGCAGGAGTAAATCAGCAAAAGGCGCTAAATAAAATGAGCGAAAGAAAAATTAAACGCATTTCAGCATCATAATAATATGAAAGCGACCCTTTGAATTGTGATGGAGAATAAAGACCCTTTGAAGGAGGAACACAATAAGATAAGGGCGCAGCTATATGGAGAGGCGCATACAAAGGGAAGCGCCGACCGAGCTGTGCACTGTTGAACCCTTTTGATGAGGAGCAAAGGACAAACAAAAGAGTGAATTTCAGTTACGGTGGTTTAAGGATTTAACAAAATGCAGATGCAAAGCCGCCGGTTGCTGCGCTCGCCGGCATTGGGTAAAGGCATGTGTGAAAAATGGGATAATATTCTCGGAATAGAAAAATGATTTTCCCCGGAAAGCAAATTTATGAGGAAATACGAATCACCCCCACGCTCGGCGGTGTTCTGCTAAAGTTCCAAGAGGAGAATTATTCGGTTAGTTCTGGGTTTTATCTTTTGGGTTTTTTAGTCGGGCTATTTGTGTGTTATAGGTTGTTTTATCATAAAAATGTGAATTGTTTTAACTCTCTGCACTGGATGACAGAAAGTTCACCATATCATCTTTCACCTCATCATCTGCTGGAGAGGGTGGGATAGATGCAGGCAGTCGGACAAAACCTTGCTTTTTGGGAAATGGCAACATTGTATGCATGGAGTTGATTCAGATTTGCGATTTAAATGCAATTATTAATTTCAACAATTTCAGCAAGACAAGATACACGTAACACATGAACAATTTACTCGAAAACCCACATTTTCAGAGCAAGATTGGTAAAAATAACGTGGACAACAAAATACAGAACTGATACAAAATCGAAGATAAGCTTGGACAATGATAAAATGAATAAAAAATAATGAAAAAAATTGTCCCATACCTTGTTCAAACGACTTGTGATGAGGATATAAAAGATCAATTCAAATGAGGAAATGAATGATCATGAATGTGTTTTAATGAATGTGTTTTAAACGACCCAAGTCTGCAGATCAGTGTGGTGCTATACCAGTTTACTCAATAAATTGTGCTCCTATACCCATAACAACCACGTTTAAATATCTTGGTGTTATCTTGCATGAAAATTTGTCGTGGAATGAGCATATCTGCTACACTGTTGGTAAGGCGCAAAAGGTATTAGGTCTTCTTCGTAGAAACCTACACTTGGCTACAAGAGAAGCGAAATTGAAGGCATATCATTCTCTGGTATTACCCATACTTGAGTACGCTTGTACTGTTTGGGATCCTTTCCTCGTCTCGCATGCTGAAGTTCTTGAAAGAGTTCAAAGAAGAGCTGCACGCTTTGTGTCCGGCAACTACCAACGAACTAGTAGTGTTACTCAAATTCTGGATGAGCTAAAACTATCTCCGCTTGCTGTTCGCAGAAATGAACGACGACTGAAATTGTTTTCCAAAATTGTAACTCAAAAAGTTAAAATTGATGTCCCATCTGAGTTTATGCTGCGTTATCCGCAGCGACGGACTGATAATGGTGTGCATTTTCTGGCCCCATTGATTTTGTTCACTCCTCACTTTAATTCGTTTTTCCCGAGAACAATCAGGGACTGGAATGCCCTTCCGAGAGGTTCAAAATTGCTTAAGTATCCTCCATCTGACGGACAACCCGTAGCTTAACTTGCGCTTTCATTTGCCGTACACTCAGCTAGCGTTGTCAATTTCATTGCCGATCTTGTTCCTACATCGTATTCTTTTTTTGCTTTTAAATTACTGATTTTATCTGATTATTTTATGACATTTTAAACCGACTATTGATCTATGTGTTAGATCCCTTCCACCACAGATTTCGTGGAAGGTATTTTGTCTTAAAATTAAAAAAATTAAAATCACTTTATCACTTGATCACTTGTGCTTTTTTGTGATTCCCTGTGGAAGTGTAAAAGTGTGTTTGCGATACCAATCGGAAGTGGAAATCAACATATCCCATGGTTTTCTCAAATTACGTTTTCCTGCAGACGAAGGTGGTTCAAAACGTTTTCTCCCTGACATACTTCCAGCAGAGCTCGGATGCTGAAATTTGGAACACTTGAAACTCAATCGTTTTTTAATATGCCAACAAACTTTTGGTTCTGTCAATTTGGAATTACTATCTAGAAGTTGTTCCTATTTGAGCTCATGTTGTTTGGTGATGATATCTGCTGTTGTGCGACTGCATTTGGCACACATCGTTGCTGTGTCTATCCAGAGAGCAGCTGCATTCAAATTTTAAATCCCTGCACGATCCGAAAATTCACAAGGATTGGCAAATATGGGGGACATGCAGGGATTTTTTGGCACACATCGTTGCTGCGGCGATCCAGCTACTCGCTGGATCGCCAGGATCGCCACGGCAACGATGTGTGCCAAATGCAGTCGCACAACATCAGATCATCATCACCAAACGACATGATCCCAAATAGCAACAACTTCTAGATGGTAATTCTAAATTGATAGAACCAAACATTTGTAGGCAAAATGCAAAACGATTGTTCTAACGAAATCAATCGAAGTTCCTAGCTCTGCTGTAACTATGTCAGGGGGAAAACGTTTTGAACCACCTTCGTGGAACTATAAAGCGTATATGCAATTTGTTGTGGGAACACAAACCAACGATAATAATTCACAGCAATCATGTCTAGCAGATCATTCCAAATTATCAGTAAAAGCCTTGATGAAATTTGGAAACCTATAAAAATATGAGGCTAAAAAGGAGGTAAAAATTTTTGAAGAAGCATCAACGACAGTTGAGTCAGCTCTAAAGCGGTAAGAAGCCCGAGGGAAACCCATAGTTGCCTTACCTCATGAAGCTCTCACCCTGAATCCACGTTGCTTCCCCATGATGGTAAATCCAACCTGCGGTTTACCTTGCGCCGGGTGACGAACATATAGCCTTTTCGGTAAACGAGGATGTAAAGCCCCCTGTTGCAAACCGCAGCCGACGTCCTGCTATGTGACGTCACGGTGAAGGCCCCTTGTGACGGCGAGGATGTCAACGACCATAGACACGTAGGTCTTTAACTCTGTCGAGGAGTTTGACGTCACGATATTGCTGAGACGTCGTTTGTTGCGTATTTGCTCGACGTTGGCGGAGCTGATGGGCGTGGTTGACTGATGTGCATTGTTCGCTGATTGGCTAATGCAATCCTGTGATTCGATAACAGATATAGAGAAGATTTCCTGCTGACCAGTGGTAGCAGGATGTTTCATAGCAAACGCCTAACCTAGCAAAGACTAGAAGCGCTAAAAACCAAGGACCTGTTATTAGAAGAGTAATCATGTCAACGGAGCTTGACACGATGACACTAATAAGCCTGGCAATTTAAAAACGAGATTGAAATTGGGCCAAATGACCTCAGTTCCCTTCAATCCTGACGGTTGGCGATTCAGTTGGTTTTGACGTTTTGACATTCGCGGTTCGTAAAATGTTGTCGCTTTTGACTTTAATTTGTATGGAACGGCCATTTCGCTAATCACTTATGTCACGATCGCTTACCCATAGCAAGTTCTATAAAGCACAAGGCGGTTGCTAATTTGAGTGGGGCATCGAGTCAGGCGCCGCAAAAACAACCTTCCGTATACAGAGCTTATCATAAAGTCTTCGAGCATATAGGCGATACTTTAAGTACCTACTGGTTAACACAGGGGCCATCTAATTTCAACAGGGCTTGTTGCAACCGCAGGACGAATGAGTGCAACTTCATGTCTCACACGAGTGTCATGATGTTTTGCGGCGGATGCTTGCCATTGATTCTAAATGGCGCCTGAGTTAATAGTGAACTCCTATTGTTCGAAGACTTTTGATAAGAGTTTATATCAACCTTTTAGTGTTTGTGAGTGTATATCAGCCTTTTAGTGTTTATTCTATGCAATAATTATTTATGTGCCTACCTTGTGCATCACAAATCGCCAGAACTTCACCACAGAATGGAATTCGTGCAGAAAACCCGTGCACATCGAATTGCACCTTTGGCGATGATATGCCCCCCCAAAGCTCTTCTCGCAACAACGCTGTGTCCCAAGTTTTTCAAAATTGTGTTCAAGTATAGTCTAAGCAATGCTTTCGTTTAGGCTTTTGCAATTAGCAGGCACATTTCGTGTAACCAACTTTTTCGACGTCATTTAGCGGTTTACATACCTTTCCTCTTCTCTTGATTGAAGCTAACCAAACCTGACCCAACCCCTCACCATCATTACACTCTAAACACGAAGTTCAGTTTGGAACACTATTTTTTAACATAGTCTTATAAGACTATGTAGGTAGGTAGTGGTGGTAGGAAGTGTTCTTTTAAGAAAACTTGGTCTGTTATTGGAACACACTCAGTGTTCCATTTCCAGAGATTTGGAAGACTTAAGGTGTTCCAATGGAACGCACTTAAGGTGTTCCAAATCGCTCATGTGTTCCAAATCTTGACAGGAATGTCACAGATTTGGAACACTCAGTGTGTTCCAAGAACACACCAAGTGTTCGATAAATGTTCAAAAAAAGAACACTTCCTATCTAAGCCCATGTTAAAATATATGTGGTGTTCCAAACTGAACTTCTTTTTTAGAGTGTACCCATTGCTTGTTGTCAACCTACTGGTTGGTGTCCTCCAATTGCTTGTTTACAACCTATATTCGGTTATATCTGCATGAAAGGCCCGGAGAACGTGCTCAAAGTTCGTGCATCGGTTGTGCTGCTGGTTGCTTTCACACAGTGCCACACTATGCTATGTGCCTTAGGCTATGTGCAAAGATGAATGGGTGCAGTGGATGCGATGGATGCGGTGGATGCGGTGATAGATTTCGAATTGTAACCTTCTCGTAAGAATATTAAGAACCTTTATTTTTTTTGCAATAAAAGCCTTCGTAAAACGACTTTGGGGTTGTTTTCGGTGGTGAGAAAAAACGCCCTCAGAAGAAGTAAGGGGCATTGGACCGATTTTTTAAACGAAGCCCATCTTAGGCCGCGGATTCTTTTCTTTTTGTGTACAAAATTGCATTTGAAAAGAAAAGAATCCGCGGCCTAAAAGATGGGCTTCGTTTAAAAAATCGGCCCATTAAAATAATCTGGGATCTTCTTGCCGCATGCGCCACTCGCAGGCCTAAATATTAGACCCCAGCAAACGCGTTTATTGATGAAAGATCTAGAAAGGCTAATCAAACTTCAAGATGATCCCACAGTCTTGAAGACATCCCACTTTGCCAATGTGAAATACTAACACGGTTCCTTTCTTGAAACGGAGTTTCTGACCGCTTGGCATCAACGCTAATTTTCGCTCATCCATCATTCAGTATGCGAGTCAGTTTGTTTACTTTCGGTCAGATTCGGATCTTCCTTTTCCAGGCCCATTTGGTGTGGCTCGCTTGTCCTGTGAGACTGAAGCGCCATTCGCTGTCACCCCAAAGCCGACCGTACACGTGAAAACATGCACGCGGGATAAACTGTGTTTGCGCTTCCCGTTATGGTTCAAAACGACTGGAAATATTATCGCCACGTTTAACGTGCTTAAAGCCGTTTCCATTTTACACATCTACATGCATAAAGGTACCGAATCAATTGAAAGCAACCTTGGCATGTCAAAGGTCGAACTTCAAAGTGGGAAGCGACACTTATGTACGAGTAGAAGGAAACTCAGCACGTAGTTCCTAGATTTGATGAGTTTATTACACGCGCGCCAAAATTTATACTTTTGAGTCAAATGAGAACAGCAACCTTGGAGAATTCGTCACATGTGCTTGCGAAAATCAGGGCTGTGTACGTACAGCTTATTTGCTCTTGTTTTCGACCGAAAATGGAAAAATAGCGTCCATGCTTTTTTTTGCGTGGGCGACATACATGGAATGATTTATGTTGCATCGATGCCTATGTCTGCTGCTTCGAAACCATCCACATTTATTGTTTGTTAGCTTCTCGACGATCCAAGTCACAAATTCAGTTTTTCAGCAGGGAAACTTTCGATAATTCTCAAAATATGGAGAATTCTCAAAATAGCCTTCGCAGACCAGGTTTGCACCAAATAGTTTTGGGCAAACGTTGATTCTCGGAAAGAATCATAGAGTGATGCCGTTAATGATGAGGCGGGTATTATCTCCACTGTCCATCAGATTCCACCAAAAGGTTTTTTTGATTTTCAAGTTCTTGTGGCATCCGTGGAGGCCACGCAGTTGATAAGAGACCATATTTGCAACAGAAGCATTTTCTCCATTAACTGTTTTTCACAGTGTACAAGAGAAAAAGCGCAGGAACTGCATACAAGAGAATGGAAAAATATCATCACCGCAGTCAGATGGATAACAGTTTCGAATGCCCGCCTTTTTGCGGACTGGACAAGTTTTCATTCTTGCTCCGTGATTTATTGTTAAATTAAAGCTAACTCGACCGTGGTAAGGTTTGGGACCCAAACCTTACCAAACCTAACCGAGCCCAATCACACATTACCCAACATAACCGAACTTAAACACGCCAACCACGGAGCAAAAATGAAAACTCGTCCAGTCCACATGTATAGGCAGGTATTCGAAACTGTAACCGCCAGATGATTACCTTTTTAAATTGAACGGTTGTTCCGTCACACGACGCCAATTTCTTTTTTCGACATGTTTTGTCACGATGCCAACCCTGGTGGCTCTTTGGCCTGGTCACACGGTTTTCACGCCACGGTTTTTCAGGAATCGTATTGGCACTTCTCTATGGGGTTTGGGTGATAGGCCTTGAAGGGCAATTACGCTGCAAATTCTTCCAAATTATAATTGCCAATAAGGAAGGATGATGCAGTGCCTATGAGAGCTGCGAGCCAATAAAAGGATGGCGTTACAATACCATATCGACCAACTACCACTGCTTTAATTCCCTGTTTGTCGCAAGACGAGCAAATGTGAGAGAGTCGTCTCAACTCACATTTTTAGCGTCGGATTTTTTTTCGAAAATTTTAAAATGTGAACAAATTTCGCAACGCCATTTCAGGCAAAAGACTCTTTTTGTTTTCTTTACTTTTTTATTTTTTTTGTATTTTGTCACAGGTCAAAGGTGTCAAATCCAATTCAACGGAAGAAGAAATCATCGTTGCCTCACGATATACGACATTTGAGCGGCTGCCACGCGAATTGCCTGGGACAAAATCACATCATTGCCACACAGGCAGTTCAGGATCCAAGACAGCCTGAATATCCTGAATTTCAACTTCGTCGGTGCACCGAAAATAAATGAGCGTATGCAATCAGCTGCACCAAAGCGGTCGCCCAGGCTTTTTCTCTCAAACGTTAGGACAGGAACACCCAGATGTCTCTCTCTTCCTCACACTCGCTCTCCCCCCTCTCTCTCTAACTTTCTCTGTCTCTCTCCCTCTGTCTGTCACTGTCTCCCTCCATATTCTCTCTACTTCGTATATCGCTCACTCTCTCTCTCATACTTTCTCTCTCTCTCTCTCTCTCTCTCTCCTCTCTCTCCTCTCTCTCTCTCTCTCTCTCTCTCTTCTCTCCTCTCTCTCTCCTCTCTCTCTCTCTCTCTCTCTCTCTCTCTCTGTCTCTCTCACTCACTCTCTCCGTTTCCCTCAAAATATAATCCTGAATGAGAAGCGAAAATACATGCCAGCTTCATGATATCACGTGACTGCGCTTTTCCTGTTCATGGCGGCGAGAAGTGCTTCTCGAATTCCTTTCACCAAATTTCCCATTGGTTTTTATTTCACCGTACTTTCCCACCTTGATTGCTTCCATGGCGACATTTCTCAAGGGAAAGTCGATGCCAGCACGAAGCAGGAATATGAGATTTGGGAGGAGTGCCAGCCGAATGCCATCCTACACTAAGCCAGACGAAATGGCGCCGCATACCAGCGCACCTTGTCGGGCTTTCGCGATATCCGGATTTGGGTCGTAGTCTCAGCACTGGACCAGACAAAAGGGGCGAGGCTTTTCTCTCCAAGAAAACCAGAATGGGCGGGAAAGCCCTCTCAATTTGAAACGCATCTGCTTTTCTCTCCCTCCCCCCTCTCCTCTTCTACCGCATAATTTTTTTCCAATCCACTTCCGCGGACCAGGAGCTCGCTGCAGCCAATCCCGTCGTCTGAAATTGTGACATCATCAATTTTGGATTTTTGCCTTGCCACCGCTTTTTTGCCATTTGGTATGTTTGCCACCGCTTGCAACTCTTCCTAGGGTCGCAATAGGGTTAGGTTTGGCCAGGTTAGGTTAAGTTAGGTCAGGTTAGGTTTGGTTATGTTAGGGTTTGAAATTGGATGTCGAAATTGGCTGGAATTCCCAACAACCAATCAGTGCGCGCATGCGGAAGTGGATTGGAAAATATGGCCTCTCTCCCTCTCTCTCTCCCCCCTCTCCCTCCCTCCCTCCCTCCCTCCCTCCCTCTCTCAATTCCACTCAGGTGATCCAATCTTCAGAACCCTTTTTGAGGACGCACGTTGAGAGCAAAGAACCACGTGCATGAGAACTATCCAACGCCTTGTATCACTTTTACCCCCTCTTTTTCAACCCCCCTGCTAACCCCCTGCGCGAATGGAACGGGAAACTGGTGCCAAAAGCAGTAATTGCGGAGAGGAATGCGGGGTCCCCTTCATGTAAACACTGGTGACCACAAATTAGAGTCATATGAGAAAAGTGGAGATGGACATTATGGGGTGGGTGGGCGCCCATTATATCCAGGCTCCTCGTACGCCCATGGTTGGTAGAATAAGAAATTCTTCAGCGGTGCGAATTGGAAACCGGAAAGAATGGGGAAAATAATCGCGTGTGTAGCTTGTGGAATCTCACAGGAATTCATGCCCGTTCTTTTCGAACACATACAGAGTCTTCACAAATATCTCGGAAATCCCTGTTCATCTCAAGTTTTTATTATTCCTTACACACTTAAGTGACGATAGGGTGGTCCTAAATTTGTGGTAACAGCTTCTCCAATGGATTCCTGAGATGGATTTCCGGGGAAATGTGAAGTCATGTACACTGAAATTAAAGGTTGTTACTGGGTGGATAAAAGTGTAAAATTACTCCATTTTATTTTCAGTGTGTTTCCACTGTCGGTTCACTTTCTTCGTTTTTCACACTTCAAAATTTCGTTCGTGCGCCATTATGCGGTTTCAAATGGCATTAGTTCAACAACAGGACTTGTATAAAAAACTGCTACTGACCAAACACATCTGCAATAGTAAAGAAGATCATGAGAAACCTGCATCGGAACATGTCTGGAAGAGGGGGATGGCAGCTTTGAACATATTCTATGGATTATGTACAAAGCTTGAATATGTTCAAAGCTTGAATATGTTCAAAGCTTGAATATGTTCAAAGTTTGTACATGGGTACAATGGGACACTCCAGGATTTTTGACCATTTTCACCCCCCAATAATGGAGCCCGATCGAGTTTTTTTACGTGTGAAATACTAGAAAAGGAAGCCGAAAATGGAAAAATAGAACCTGCCCTACATGGTAAAACTTTTCTGTCAGCAGCGATGAATTTTGTTTAGCCAACTTCGGGACGTGATTTGCATTTTGCTTTTTTTTTCTAAAAAATCAAATCTGACTTAACCCATGTCATCATTGCTTGTTACTCGTTGTCAACTTACTGGTCAGTGTCCGTCCATGACCAACCATGGACTCGTTGCCAACCTAAGCTGCAAAATATCCGCTTAAAGGGCCACGCGGATTACAAAAACTTTCCCAAAGTTATAGCGTATCCACATGTTGCTACTGACATGAAAGACCAATCCTTTACAGTCTTTACCACCTCAGGAAGCACCTCACGAATGCATTGGCTTTGTTTCTCCTAGTAGTTTGGATCACCTCGGTCTGAAATTTCTATTGCTTCAAAAGCGCTGAAAATTAATTTTTCAAGACCGCGAACCCCGAAAAACTACCTTAATTCCCTCAAAACAGTAATGTTGGTTCTCAATATTACTCTGATGACGCTAGAATTCTTTAAGGGGTGCCAAGATGCTTTTTGAAAACTACTGTATGCGAGAGGGACATCCGAGGTGTTTTTTTTTATTGGTGATTGAAATTTCTCAGGGGTGTTCATTTCACAGAGGCGTTCTGTGAAAGACGAAGAGGGTATAATGCGCCAATACAAACAATTGCGCGCCCATGTTATGGGATATGCTTGGCGATATGAAATTTTTGCCACGTTCGACTAGCCGGATCAAATAGCTCTTTTGAGGGGCACGGAATGTGTGTGACATGAGAATGGCACGCGAACTCATTGCAACAGATATCAAAAAGCCTGAGTTCACTTCATCTTCCATTGCTGTCGCCCCTTGGAAACAAACGACGCTGCAATTCGGTTTTCGCAGAGTGATGTGTGTTATACATATGCTTGGAAAATTTCAGGGTAAAATCAAACTTTCTTTTGCGATCTCCCATTTGCAACAAGCGACGCTGCTGGTGGACAAAAAGTGTAAAATCACACCCTTTTATTTTCAGTGCGAGAACAGCAAGGACAGAAACAGCATCTCAATTTGTTTTTGGGATACGGTGGTCTTGATATGGACGATCGTAATGGCTGGTGATAGATGTCGTGGGCGTGAAAATTGTCGCCTTAAGATGTCGGATCAGGGCCACGTCCCTTGCAGCGATATTTGATAACGCCTGGTGAAACACTTGTTCAAATCGGAAGAGGGCAATGGCCATTCGCTTTTTGACACCCGTTCCAACCGCATCATAACAAACGTATCCGAAACCCGTTCATAAGCCGCGTCAGATCGGACGGATTTTTTTGCATGAGACTTTTTTAGATCGTCTGTCCAAAACAAGTTGTCATTTGCAACAATGTGCATAGGGGAACATTGGGGCATTGACGATTGCCCATTGTTGCAACTGCAAATCTGTTTTGGACAGACGATCAGAAAAAGCCTGATGCAAAAAATCAGTCCATTCTGACGCGACATAATTCTCCCATTTTGCACATGCTTTTGCGCTTTCTTGTAATCTCCTTCATGCTCTTCTTCGTTAATTTTCGTGGATTTTCAGACGGATTTCCGCAGTCGGCCTGAGAATGTTGGGTTTTGCTATATCTTGTCTACTCTGCCTGTTTCCGAATTGAGACAACGATAGCAGCGCCAACGTGGCGTTTTTCTTCTGTCGTTTTTCCTGCGATCTGACACTCCGTCGTTTTTCCTGCGTTGAGACACGAGCAAAGAGAAGGGAAGTGTCCCCTTGTGCTGTCAGGAGTGATTTATGCCTCCAATCATTTGTTGTTTCCTGATAGGCATTTTGAAATCACATACAAAAAAGAGCGATGTAAAAAATGGCTATACAGATTGTCCCTCGATTCTACTTTACTCAGAAAAAGAAAAAATGAAAAAAATTTCATTTCTGTTCCGCATAAGTCTCTTAAAATCTCTGCGAAGCGGGTCGAGAAAATAACAAAAATCCCATTGTTGAAATTGCGCGGTACTTGTGGCTACCGGTCTTCTCTATAGCATGATCCACATGAGCTATACCAGTGCTTCCCACAGCACATGCACTGTTGTGAGAAGCACTGGCTACATCCAAGGCTAATAGAATAATCACTACATCACCCCATGTGAAGCTTGGTCCCGTCCGGCTGAAATCATCTGTCACCCGAGTCATCACAGAAGCTGTGCAGCAAATGAGTTTTTTGTTGTGAGAAATTCGGGTTCACAACAGTATTTCAGAACACAAAAGTTCGAAACAAAACAAAATCAAACGTCCACACACAACCCGCCCCCATTTCCAAAGCATATAGGAAATGACAATTCACGCAAAAGCCAACCTCCTTAGCTGTACAGGGTCGACTTGTTTTGTTCTAGGACATTTCACCAATCACAAAGGGAACTTCTTTCGGGCAAAATGCAACTCTTTCAGCCCTGTTTTTCGCGTCGAAAATGGGTTCGTAATGCCTTTCACGCATGAGACGGAAGGCCACAACTCTGGAAAACCCAACCAACACGAAACACACGCCCGGTCATCCCCTATATCGCTGCAAAGTTTGGGCATCGCGACTTCATTTATGCGGTCTTTTATTCACCAAGTCCGTTTCTCGTGCAAGGATGAATCTGAAGTCATTGCAGTTTTCCAACAAGTGTATGCTGTTTGGGGAAATGACTGTTGGAGCACAAATTTTTATTTCACAAGCATTTTCCAAACACCGAAGTGCAAATCCAACGGAAGTTTTTAGGTTGACACATAAAATAGACTCCATGCAACAGGGAAATTTTCCGAAAAATTGCCGTTCACGCAGGACTCGAACCTGAGCCGTCGGATTACAATGAAGCCGCGTGCCGAATTCCATTACACGAAACAGAAGCAGCCAAGAAGTCGCTTGCTGCCCGTCTTCACAAACCCCATCACAGGTATTTCTTTGCTTGAAAAATTCGTCGTCTGTTTTTTTCGTGCATTGATAATTCGCCAGGGAAAGACATACGAGTACCTATCCCAGGTTTACCAGATCACGTTGGATTTCGCATGCATTCCCTCCAAAGTCTCCTATTTTTGGCCACCGAGGTGGGAGCGTCGGTTCATCGAAGCCAAATCGGTAGAGCTCCACCGGAAGAGTTGTTGCAAAAGCACAAAACAGTTTATTTTTCGATATTTTGGTTCGTATACGTAATGAAAGTTCAGCCAAGTCCGCAGAGAGTGAAAACCTTTATACTCAACAAACCTACAAGCTCTGCTGACGTTGGGAAATCCGAATTGACTGCTGAAGCGACCCTTTCCTGTCGCTCAAAACGAGCTGAGAGAAAGAGAAAGGACTCTTCTGAACCGTCATATCGCAAAGAAGGCAGGCTTATACAAATAAACAAACGAAAAAGAAAATAATACAAATTTAAGAGTCCATACGAGTATTGTGAAAGACGGCAAAGGAAAATATAGGGAAGAGGGAGAGACAAGAAAACAAATCAAAAAGCTCCACTTTCCTGCTTTAGAAATGTAAGTGATGCCTCCGTGAGGACAATGGTCGGCCTGTACCGATATCTGGACAGCGTGCTGAGAACAATCGCGTTGGAACTGAAAAGATCCGGGGTGTGCTTTGATATCCAGGTGAAATTCATAAATGGCCTATGGAACATTTTCCCGGAAATGAATGTTTCAAACATTTTCGTATCGTATTTTTCGCCTCTTGTTTTCTTGGAGGGTGCCTTGACAACTATAAAAATTTTGCAAAATATGAAAAATTGCAATCCGCAGTTAAAACATTTGTCTGTTCGTTTCTTGATTCCAGCGTCAGCTAATATCTCTTCAATTTCATCGTGTGGAAATTGCTGTAGCCTATGGACACCTGTCAACCCAATTGTTGGAAACTGGCTGCTTTTCTTTTCAATTTGACTTTGCTTTTCAATGGGACTTGAACTTATAGAAAAGTAATCCTTTTGCATGCATCAGGAAAAACTGATGGGAAAATTTTGTTACATAACCATGGCCTGCCAGCAACTTCGACGAGGTGTTCGATGTCAGCGAGGGGCGATGGATGATATGCCGGCATGGCAAGACTCTGCGTCAATGACAAGCCCGATCGACGAACTTTACGCGATGAGGTTTTTACACGTTGCAGCCGAGGTCCTTTCTGTTTGCGCTCTCTAGGAAGCGACACATGGGGATATACCTATAAACTGGGAAGAGGAATTGACCTTTGAAGTTAGGGTAAATGTTCCGAGAGCCACCATTTCCTGAAATACGAGATAGGTACTGAATCAAATTTAGCGATTAATTATTCAGTAGCGAACGACGTCAGGAGCAAACAAACCCGTTTCCTGAATTGAACTGAAACCCTTTGCGGAGGGAGGAGGCAGGCAAGATCGAAAAGCAAACGATTCTCCTATACTATAGGATATCCTAAACTGGGTCGCCCTAAAGTATCACCAAAAACAATGGCAACGCGTGTTCGCAGATCATTGTGAGTGATGAAGGCAAAGGACTGCACGTTTTTCGCACACCGGCGGTCCCGTATTGCAGTCATACCTCACACTCCAAAAAAATTGGATCAATTCCCGGTTGAAAATCAGGAGCAGGAAGATGAAACTTTCGAGTTCGGAAAAAGGTTAGCTTTTGAAATTTTGCTGTCATAAGTCAAATAAGTCCCCATTAGGATAGGTGAAGTTGGGATGAGTTGGATAGGTTTGTATGGGTTAGGATTTGGGAAAGGTTTCGGTTAGTATGCATAAAATCAAATGGTGTGAATGAAAATTCGTCCGGTCAACATGCGGTCATCTCAGGTATTCCAGTGTTTACTTTAAAATAATCTTTCCTTGCCTGCACGCCCATGATATCCTGGTAAAGCATTGAAATCAGCAGCTAAATTTGGAGTGATCAGCTTCCGGGACGTGTATGGTTTTCCTTTCCTTTTTCTCCTAATTGAAGCTAACCTAACTTAACCTAATCCCCCACCCTCACTGCCCATTGCTTGTAGTCAACCCAATGGTTGGTGTCCGTCTATTGCTTTTCGTAAACGCTATAAAAAATCATACGCTATAATAAGTCCAGAAAATGTCCCACAAGTTCGCGTAAGGCATGCGTGGAAGATAAATGTAATTTCGTTTTGATGAGAACGGTCCTGGATGGCTGGATGTATGCCAGTGGCAGATATATTAGACAATACTTTCTCATCAGTCTGTAGCGCAAATTCTCGCCCTGCAACTGAATAAATTCAACTCCAATTGAAAAGCAAATAAGAGTATACCTACACACGGCGGCTGTTCAATCATCTCGTTATTCGTCGCAGGCCCTGAGGCCGATATTTGGACTTGAATTGGGAATATTTTGAAGAGAGAGAAGTCAGTTTGCAACGTTACTGGGTTGACAGGTGTTATCGGCCACAGAAATTTCCACGCGATGGAAGCGATGCAAGCAGACCCTGGCCGCAAGAAAGGAACGAACAAAATGATTTTTATCCTGGATTGCGTTTTTCATGTGGCAAAATTTTTCTTGTATCCAGGCATGGCGTCCTCCTGGAACAGAAGAGACGAAAAATAATAATTGTGTGAAGTGTCCATTTGCGGGAAAATGTCCCAAAGGCCGTTACCTCAATTGAATTGAATTGAATTGAACTGTTTATATTTAGGAGCTTGGCCCCGTTTAATATAGGTACATACATAGATGTAAAAATTACAGCAAGTTGGAAGAGAACGAAAATAAAAGTTAAAAGCATTAAAAGAAGCCTCATACTAAAAAACCAAAAAAGGTTTAAACAACGGCAAAAGTACCAGAGTGGATTGAACCATATACCTAGAGAGCTATAAAAGGTGAACGTATGGCAAAGCCTAATGGATGGGGCTCTCAAAGAATGCGCAAAGGCGTTCTCTCAGCAGATTTATGGAAATTGGGGTTTTAAAAATTTCAGAGGGTAGGGAATTCCAGTCAGAAATCGTTCGCTGAAGAAATGAAAAATTCTCCACATTTGTCCTGGGACATGAAACTTTCTTATTTTGAATTGGTGGTCATGACGAGAAATGTATGTTGGTCTCTGAATTAGTTAATAATTCACACCAACCACCAATGTTGGAGACCACTTTGAAAAGGCATATTATCCTGCTGATTTTTCTTCTGATATGTAGCGGAGTCTAGTTCAATTTTGAAATCATCTCAGACACACTACTGTATAGAAATCAAAATTTTCAATTCAAACCATCTAATTTTACGACACTAATTGACATCCGTAAGTTGTTTGCGCTGCTTGCCATTCAGAACAAATGTCAGTTTATCTTTTCAGCAGGAAGATATTGTTACAGAGATCGGAAGACAAGTCCGAATTTATTAGGCCTGTTTGGTTCCTCGTTTGCCGCAACATTTTCACGAAATTTACATTCAGGATGCCGCGGTCTGTGCAGGCGAAATGGCTCCGTTTGCAAGTCGAATCACACACAAAAGCGCTATAACACTTATCCCGTTTCAAGATAAGATACAGACTCAATTCTCTCGCTGTGCATTTGATTCATGGCGATGGGAATTCACGAAAAGATATTAAAACTGTGCATATCGCCACTAAATTTTGATCCAATTCAATTTTGCATTTGTTCCAGGATTTAACCTGCTAAAACCCAATGTTAGCCATGCACGAAACATTGTAAAGTTCTGTCTGTGAATGAATGGACTCTCTTTAATTTTATTTTCAGTCTGCATTGAAATTTTCAAAAAAGAGTGTACGGTTTGCATCAACGCATAAACTGATCTTCTATTTGTTATTATTTGTGCTTGCAATATCGATAAGCTCATAATACGTACGTAATCATCAAACAACAGGTGTTCTGTTGTTTGATTTTCACTTCGCGTTTTCAACCTGCAGCTGTGAAGCCGAAATGCTTTTGGCCTTTTGGTTTCAGCAACTGAAAGCTCATCGCTTGCTGACGACGATTTTGCTGATAACAGAATACTTATAGTTGATATTGAAGCCTTAAAACGCCTTGTACGTAACACAGCAAATTCCTGATACCGTGTTCTTTTCTCGTGTCTGAAGCCTTTCCATCGCGCAGATGCGCGAGCGAACCGAGTTTTACGGCGGAGAAATCATGACGGGGGTAACGCTAACTCCGAGCTGCGAGGTAAATTTTTGCCATCTGCTCCAATGGAAAAAATTTACCTCGCAGCTCGGAGTTAGCGTTACCCCAGTCATGATCTCTCCGCTGTTATTAGGAGTTTAGGCTCGCATCTGAAGCCTTTGTACACCCGGAAATGTTTTATTATTATACGTTTTGCATGCAATTTTTAAATCCAAAGCGCTACAAAGCAGAATTCCCGACCGTACGCGAAAAAGCAAATGATATGATCGATAATGATCGTAACAGAGCTTTTTATTCCTGGTTCGAAGGTCAACAGTCACAATGGGATTTATGCCTGCATTCCTAATAACACGCGCGCACACACACATGCAGGTCACGTACGCACGCTTTCCCCGTACTCTGATCACATACTTACTCTGCATTTCCGGTTTGCTCGAAAGAAAACTGATGGAGAGAAATACTATGAAGTCGGATCGACTTGTTGCTGTTGTGTGAGCATTGATGAAAAAGTCCCAACAGAGAAAAATGTGGTCATTCCTCTCGGTTGGTCCGCATAAATAACTCATGGTGGAAAAATACCAGAGGGAACAATCCATAATTCAAAGTCTGTTCATTTTCAGAATGGTCCGCGCCCTTTTTGCAGACAGGGATCTGCAAATTTGTGCAAAAATCGTCAATCGGAGATTTTGAGCTGGGGGCTCAATTTTCGAAACTCTGTTTTCACCTCTCAATCTTGTGATAATTCTGCTTATCTGAGATTTTTGCAATTTTCCGTGACCACGATCTGTCCGGTTTGCTGGTCGTTCAGCTCCTGCTTTTAAAAGTGCACTTCTGGTGCAGCGCTGATCCGAAACTTCGCTGGCGTTTGCAATACTTATTGGCACCGACCTGCAATGGTTTGAGTCCACATCTGCTGCTATAGGTATAGCCAACAACTGGAAGACAGGCACGCGAATTCATCTCTGGAAAATGTCAAAATCATGTTTTGGTTGTTTTTCCATTTGTGACGTTTTGTCTAAGCAAACATGTGCCAAACGAAAATTAAAAAAATTGCTGATGACGAGATTCGAACCCACGATCTTTGATCACACCACTTTGTCTTTGGTCACCACCGTCGTGCCCCCGCTCCCACCTTCGTTTTGCTGCGATTTTGGCGCGGGCCATTCTGAAAATGAACGCACTTTAGTCCCTGATATTCAAATTATCACACGAAAATTTCAGTTGGAGGGTCAGAAACGCTAGCATGCGACACTTTTCTGGTGAAAAAAATTGGCACTTTATTCGCATTTCTCCGAACAAAGGAGGTTTAGGAATCATGCTTGACTGAATTGTCCAAAAGCGTCCACAACAAGTGAGTCGGTATTCTTTTGGAGTTTCGGGTTGCGATTGGATAAATCGGGATACCATATAGGGAGCTGAAAAATATAGTGAATTTCTCTGGCGTGGCTGTGTGATTGTGTGAATGTGAAACAGTGCTCCCAAAAGACAATTATTGTGTTGCGAGTTTCCTTTTTGTCGTTTCCGGCTTGCTGGATTCTGTGGCACGAGACAACACGTTTTCGAAACAAATTAGACTTCGCATGCACTGAAAAACATGGCCCTTTGGAAAAAGAAACTAAAAGTGGTTCTCTCAACAGCGACCTTTTCACTGCTATGACCCGGTTGATTTAACCATAGAACATATACGGAACACAGAGAACTGCGAAAAATAAGTTATTTGTGTTTAGAGTGTACAGAAAAATGTTTATGGTGAACAGAAAATTGTTTTCATTGAAAACAATTTTCAGAAAAATGTCTAGAGTGTACCGAAAAATGTTTACACAGTTTGTACAGAATATGTTTGCGCAGAAAACGTTTTTGTGCATATAAAATGTTTTATGCTGCATAAAAATGTTTGGTGTAGAAAAATGTTTACAGTCACAGAAAAAAGAACTTATTTTACGACTAGTGGAAGCCTCGATGGGAAAACACACCCACTGCCTTTTCACCTCAGATAGCCCCTCTACGAACACTGATAATATACACGGTATGCATTTACTGAACACAATGTATGGAGAACCAGTGTTGCGAGTAAATGTTTTCCTTAAATTGCCATCGGGAAACCATGTACAAATATGGCAAAGAGGACGGTACGGTGACATTCGAGAGACAAGAGCCTAAGTTGAATTCGGGTCACCATTCCGGGCTTGTTGGTCACTAGAATAGGTCACTATAGGCGCGGCGTCGATAGGCAAAAGTTTAAAAATGATGCAGGACTACTTCCTTTCCGGAGTAGACCTAATTCGCATTGCAAAAATGTCATGATCGTACGGAAGAGAGGATTCCGTATCCCGAATTCATATAGCATCATGGCAAAGTCAAAATATTCTCCTTGAAAGGAGCTACGGGGACTATGCAAGGACCCACCAGCAATGTCTGCAAGATGCCTCGTAAAAGCCTGCTGTGGCCAGAATGCAATTGGGCTTGTCTGCGTGACAAATCTAAATTTTATCAGCACACATGAATGAAACCGGGTATGAATCCGGGGACAGAATGATATTATCTCCTTTATTAAAGTTAGGGAAGCAAGCTACGACACAGTGTTGCGCAGACGGTAAACTGTGTGGGCGACGCCATTGCTGAATCGCCGCTTGATGCATGCAAGACAGAGAGGGAGGAGAAGATTGCATTATTGGGTTCCACAAAAGCGGCAATAAAAGTGCGATCAGAAGGAGATCCGCGGTAGCGCAACAGTTAGCGCGTTCGGCTGTCATTCGAGGGGTCCTGGGTTCGAACCCACCCAGGGGCAGAATTTTGCAGATCGAAAGTTTGCTCGGAAGCGCAGATATCCCTTTTGTTTCTTTCTCATCATGATTTCCTTTCTTTTTTGGGATCGATTTTCACTTTTCTCTGTTTTTGGCTTTTTCTCTGTTCACTTTTTCTCTGCTTCGCTTTACTGTTTCGCCTTTTTTCCTCTGTTTTTGGAGAGTTTGTATATTTGTGTGTGCCAAAAGAAAAAAGACGATCATTGGATCCCAATTGCTGTCTGCTCATACGACCGAAAATTGCGAATTTGTCATGGTGAATCGCCAATGCCACCGTTTTTCTCTGTGGAATTTCGTTGAAACAAAATGCAGACGGAATACCGAGGGGGATTAATTTTTTTCAACGAGAAGGAACAACCACCAAATGGGAATTTCGCGGTTCCGTGAACTCAAGCAGTTCGTGCGGTGACGCTTTATGGAGTCCAGTTACCTCAGTTTCCAACGAAAGTTGACGATCTGCAATGCAAGCAGTGTTGTTCCGGCTTGAGGTTGGAAATTCTCATTGGTTTCCCCAAAAAATCCCACGGGCTGGGAAATACTTGGGGACAAAACTGTGCCACAGGCAGGCGCAGTTCGCAGCCGAGGGGGGTGGGCGGGTCTCCCCCTCCCCGAACGGGGGAAAATGGCACCCCAAAATGGCACTTCAAAATGGCACCCCAATTTGGACCCCAAAATGGCACTCAGATCGGGAAAGGAAGAAAGAAAGATGACAATTGATGATCGTCTGCAGTCACATTTGACAGGCAGAAAAATGTTCGTGCAGCACAAGGAGAAGAAAACTGTTCGACCACAAAATATCGTGTGAAAAACACAAAAATAAAAATTCCTTCGAGGAGACCTTTTGATGCGACTCCGCACCTTCTCAGCTCGACTGTCGACTGAAAAATGTTCATAATTTATCGCTTTTCCCCCCTCAAAATAAAGATCCCCTTTTTTCCCCATCATGCACAGGGACCCAAACATTCCCTCAAAAAGGGAAAATCCCACGCAGGAACAACACTGAG
>JASGXE010021308.1:0-13778 GCA_030068105.1 Sinentomon sp. SZTP_YWyxl
CTAGTGTAGGTTCACATTTTCATAATGGTGTTTGATTTTTTCAAATGTCAGAATTATCCACAACTGAGCTACCTCTTTTTCTTTTTCAGCTTCATAATCGCCGTGGACTACTTCCAGGAAAAATACCCAGGCACCACAATTGTTTTCGATATGTCACTTGTGTACATCGTAGTTGCATTTTTTGCTGTATTGGTGAACAACGTATTGGTGGAAGTGATTAGGCTTAATGTCAGGATCATATTTGGTGAGATTCTTGCTGATTGTTAAGGAGGGAGGGGGTGAACCATGGTTTTTTGCAAAAAAAATGAAAAGGTTGCTTTTTTACTTTTTGTGTTTATGTTATAGCCTGAACTTTGCATTTCTGAAGTTCTCTTCAGATTTTCTCGAACTTTTATGTTTTCGAGATACAAGGTACTGAGAATTTGAAACTCAGTGGTGTTACTCGTATTTAAGTCAGACATTTCTTTTTTTGCATTTCTCTATTTTCAAAAAGCGAAAGCTTTTAAAATGCATCGTCTTCCACAATTTTTCATACAAAATGTTCAGGTTTTATGCAGGACCAATTTTTCACCAGGAAACCGAAAACGAGCCCTTTCCAGTTTTAAGCTAACCATGCTTTTTGTTGTATGTGTATTGGCTTTTGATCACAGTAAAGTAGCAAAATATTAGGCACTTAGCGCTATGGTAACATTTTTCTGAAATGTTGCAGACAAGGTGATGCATTTTTTACGGAGGCCTTTTCACGCCTGTTTTTGCTTGTAATTCCAGTTTAAAGCACACCAGATAACATATCGATGGCGATATCCGTAACAATCAATCTTTATCATTTTTGTCTCTTTTCACTTGCAAAATTGAAAAAAAAAAAAACCATCAAAAATCAAATAAGTTTGGCATGTTGGGTTTACCCCCTCTTAAACTAGACTTATTTATCTCAGGCCTATTCTGTTTGCTTGATGAAATTGCAAATTCCCTTTAAATGGTCTAAATGTCACTTAATTACCGACATCCAAGCATTTGGATCAGCCAGTGACATTTTCCACTTCTTTCATGATCTGCTCTTGTTATGATGTACGAGGGCTGTTCAAAAACAAGTGAGACTGATGTCATTGTGACCTTCCCTTGGCACCCTCGAGATTTCTTTTGTCCCACATTCAGAAAATGGTTGTTGCGTGGTACTCTGGTCAAATTTCATTAGAAATGCTCCAGCCTTGTGGATCTTGGATGCATTTGAAAATTATCTCTTGAATTGAAATGCCGGAAATTTCCTTGTTTTTGCAATCTTGGACAAAAGTAAGTCGTAGTTTTTTCTGCAACTCTCTAGGAAAAATTGATAATTTCCTGTTCATTGTTTGGGGGAGATTCTGCTCTTTCTCCGCCGATGTTTTCTCTGATTTTTCTGATACCGATGAAAAAAAGAGCAGTTTTTCAGAAAAGTGAAACCAAAATCCCAACAACATTAAGCAGAAGGCATTCCATTGATTATTGGAACAGTTATTGAACAGTGCAGAGCCTTATATGGGAGTCAGGATCCTTGGGCCGCATCAAAAAGCATCAATGGCAAGAAATCTCATGGAATTTGGAGACATTTCTTGGAATTTGGAGAGATCTCTGGAAAACGATCCTGGTTTTTAAGAGGTTCCCAACACCGGTTTTCGCTGAACGACAAAAGATGCGATTCAGGACGAAAATCTGGCCTGGAAAGGCATTGGATGCATACTGCATTAATGTTCAGCCTCACTTGTACCTAATACGGTTTTTCCTTTTCTGCAAAATGGCCAAGCATGTGAAAAGCAATTGTTTTCTCTCCGCTGAGTTGCATTCAAGGGAAGCGGCAGATATTTCAAACCATCCTGATAAAACACCCTGTACCATCGGTTTACCGGCCAGCATAATTGTATAAACAAGTGAGTCAGTGCAGAAGAAGGCAATTTTATAAAAAATCACCAAACGAATAAGATGGATGAAGAATAGGGAGAATTATCACAAAAATCTCACTTGTTTTTGAACAGCCTACGTATGATGAGCAGATCACTTCCTACTCCCAATTAACCCCTCAAGCCGGTACGACGTATATATACGCGAATTGAAAATTGTCTGCCGGCCAGTTTGCCGTATATATACGCGAAAGGAAAATTGTCTGCCGGCCGGTTTGCCGTATACAGGGAAATTCCAGTGAAAACTATACGCGAGAGCGCGTTCGGTATGAATTTGCCCGAATTTTTCATTTTTATTTGTCTGCTCTTTCAGCCATTGACCGTTCGTTTTTTTTCTCAGGCCATGCGATTTGCGCTCGCGGAAGAATGAGATCGGCGCATTGAGCTGGTGGTTTTGTGTGCCAAGGCCGATTACAGCCTGCGCCAAACGTTCCGCCTGTTTCACCTTCAAGCATTCGGAACGACCAGAACCTTGACACATTGCGCATAGTCCGTGACCTCATTGCAAAATTGAAGTCAACATGGATTTGTCCAGAATATCCGTCGAAGGCCACGATGCGCACAGAGAGAAGGTGAATATGAACGAAGGTGCCATCATTGCCCAAGTGGAAAGACAAGCAATACCACAGACCGCAAGCGAAACAGGCCGGAAGGCTATTTTTTAAATGATCACACGGGATCGGGATTTTTCCATCGAACCCAATGTAAAAGTCCCGAGACGCAAAAAGTGGGCAAAAACCATCTGAACAAGGAAAAAAGGTTTGGTAAGGTTAGGTTGGGCAAGGTTAGGGAATAGGTTAGATTAATTTAGGAAGGTTAGGATGGCCTAGGTAGCTTTATTTTGTTTTTTTTTCAGTTTGCACGATTCCGATAACGTGTGACGATTTAAAATAACGCTGCCGGGAGCTTGGTCTCGACAGATCCCACGTCACAAAAATCCTTAGAAAAGGAAGATCTGTCGCCGGAAGATACTCGTACCGTTTGTCCATTCAGTCAAGTCCATTCAGTCTAGTCAAAAAGTCTAGTCTAAAAGTCCAGTCTAAGTCTTGTCTAAAGTCTAGTCTAAAAGTCTAGTCTAGTCTAAAAGTCAAAAAGTCCAGTCAGTCCATCAAAAAGTCCAGTCAGTCCATCAAAAAGTCCATTCAGTCCATCAAGTCAAGAAGAGCTGATTTTTGTGAGAAAATGGCAAACTCCATCAGACGTCATCCTGGTCTAGTTGAGAGGATGTTTCACAGACGAGAACACAGACCATTTTTCATCGAGGAGAATTTAAACGGCCAGTTGTATCAACAGCTCCGGGAAAGACAAGTGTTTCCAGCAATCGATTTGGCAGTGTCCGAGCAAGTGAACGACGAAGGACGACCCGCACTGAACAGGAAAAACCATCGTTTTCCAGCACGACGGAGGCCAGCTCATACGCTACATGTCCAAGTTGGACAAGTGGAGTATTTGTGGATAGGAAAGGGGTACGAATTGAATGGCCGATCGAATCGATCGCATTAGCCATCAGCCCACAAAAACTCATCAACCGAATGTATTTTTGTCAGAAGCAGCATGCAAGGGGGACAATTTGAAAATTACTTCCACAAGAGACAAACGGCCCTTTTTGGGGCCACCTATCAGCATCCATCAGCGGCAGGTCAAAAAGCCCATCTTTCATTTTTTATGCGCCAGGTTCGAACTTTTTCAACACCATGCACCACTTTTGGGGCTGGCTGCAGCGAGTGGCAAAAAAGAAAACAGGTCATTGATGTGAAATTCGGATAATCGACGAATGCAATACAAATGATAAGCGATAAAGAAGCAAATTCATACCGATCGAGCTCTCGCGTATAGTTTTCACTGTCATTTCCCTGTATATACGCGAAAGGTATTGACGTCATTTAGCCTCACCTTATTGGTTTCAGCATCACAGAGGCGGCTGCTATTGGTGAATTCTATCAAATAAAGGGTCCAATCATTCAAAATCAGCAATTGCATCACGAAAAAACTTGCGATTGGCGGAGCAGCCGACGGCAAAAAGACGGTGCGTTTTCGGACGCGAAATTTCACTCGCATTCGGCAGCCATGTTTTTGCGCGCACGTGTTGCTTTTTGTCCGTTTTTATCAGCTTTTTTTTCGGAATTTTTCCTAGTTTTTCTTCAGGTTTTGGTCTTCAATCAAGTTTTTATGGCTTCTTACACTTATCCTTCATTGAGAAGCCATGTAATTATTGGGATCTCATTGATATTTGGATCGAAATTACGACATGAAGGCAGCATTTTGGACTTCCCCACTTGTCACCATTGGATTCAGTGGACGTTTTTCATCAAGTTTGCCAACTTTTGTCACTTTTGGTTAACTGCAACTGGTTTTCTGATATTTTGAAGTAGCGGAGTCAAAGATTTTGTTTACGCGTAAAAAAAACTTGCGTTTTTTAGGAAGAAAATCATCTTAAAAGCGGAAAAATTCGGGGAATTTTTCATCGCACTAAGAACCGGCTTGAGGGGTTAATTGGGAGGAATCTGCTCATAAGAATATGCAGATTGCTCCTCAACAAAAGGCTTAAAACATTTTTTGTTTTTATATTGAGACAGGTGCATCACGCAAAGCAGGTAGCGCAAATGAAAAGCAGGTGGAGAAGCAGTGTACCAAAATGACCGCAGACTTTAGAAATACTCACTTGAAGCCCACTAAAATATAAATTTTTTGCCAAAGCTGTTTTTCTCTTAGGTTTTGATGACACGTCTACAAATATAGTTTCTTATGACAGGTACCTATGTCTTTTCTTGTAATTGGCAGGCTACGTGGTTGCATTCTTTACACTTCTGTTCGTCGCCTTCTGCGAAATTTGGTGGGATATATTTGATCACTCTGTGTCATACGGAATGAATCTGATTGCTGTTTCTATTGTTTCCTTTGGCTGCACAGGTTAGCTGACAGTGTTCTTTTTGCCACCATAGGTACACCAATTTCACAACAGTATGATTATATTTTGCTTGAGATCACTCTAACCAACCGAGTTTGACAGATTTCCATGACACATGGACTGAATATGGCTCACGACGTAGGGAAACCATTGCTGTCCCATCTTCAGAGCTGACACAGTCTGCTCTGAAGACTGGACCGCGATGGTCTCTGAGAATGTGGGCCAGAGTCAATCCAAGATCAAACTCATCCGGTAAGAGTGATCTCACGTTTAGCAACCGCAACCCTCTCAAGTTTCCCCCTCGATTTTTCTTTCGGATTTGTTCATGGGGCCCATCAATTTCATTTTATTAAGGTGTTCTCAAAACGGAGTCGGTACTTGTGAGAATGTTTTTGCCCACCAGCCGTGAAGAATGGTAACTTGTAACCAGGACTGGAGAATGGTCAACAACTTGTAACCTGGATATGTTATTGGTACCCAGAGGCCTCTGAGGTGTAACACAAGGTGGCATACTCATGTTGGCAGGCACTCGCTCCTGGCCAGGATGAATGCTGTGGCCAACAACTTGCAATGGTTCTCTTCTTAGCAGATATAATCTCCAAGCAAATATAATTTTGCAGGGTGTCAGCCCCCAGGAAAAAAGCTTCAGTCTTTTGCAAGAACTGCTGCATTTGCACATTTGGGTACTTACTACTTACTCATATTTCAAAGAAGGAAAAAACTGGCTAACTTTTTTATAATTTTGTTATTTCTTCACACAGTTCAACAGTCAAGTTTTTATGGATATACAGGAATGCTTCCAAGCAGATACACTCAGGCACTAATGACTGGAGAAAGTAGGTTCCATGCTGTTTTATGCAATATGTTTGAGTCGATTTATTTGATGGCATAAACTTTTACCTGCAAGCGTTATTGCATGCCTCTTGGTGATGACTTGAAGACCCTGAGTACCCTCTTGCGGGATTTTCATTACAGCCTGATCTAGTTTATTTTCGGCAACTAGCAGTGTTTTCAAATTTTTGTTTTTGATCGGTGCTCTCTGGCATTAAGGGGAGAGACCACTCGTGAAAATGAAAAAAAATGAGCTTATTTTTAATTTTTTTGCATTCTTGCAAATTTAGCCATTTTATAGATTAAACTCTGCTCTTCATTTTTTTACTCTACATTTTTTTTTGATATCTTCATTCATTTTTGCACCATGCTGTTGGCATGCAAGAGTCCATAGGCGTAACCGCTTTGCTGAAAAATTTCAAGATACAATCTCCGCAAGTTTTTTTAAAACGAGCTTAGGTAATTCAGATATTTTTTTTTATATTTGACAGGCCGACGTTGTTAAATGATCCATTCTCCTCATTTTTTGTCTTTACATAATTTTCCAAAATTTTGCTAGAACTTGAGTTATTTTGAACTCTACCGAACATTCGCTCCCAAACGCCTTCTTCCGTAAGATGAAAAAGCAAAATTTTTGACAATCTTCAATCCAATAAATCTCAGATTCAGTTTTCCGCTAGGATGATCCGTCTTCCGGAGAACTTTTCTCAGCCATTTCTATCTTGATTAAGGTGAAAATTTGGTCACTTATTTGTGTAGAAAAGGACTGTCAGATCAGATTTTTGAAATCTGCCTTAGTTTTCATTCTACATGTAATTTTGTTCTCAAAAGTAAGGATTTTCAACGGAAAAGCGGCACAACAAACATTCAGCCTTCGTAGAGGTGAAACGAGCCAAAAATTGAAAAATCTACTCTGATAGTGTTGTTTTTCTGACTTTTTTGAGTTGTTTGGTGCAAAAAAACTGATCCATGACTTTTCAAGCTCTGTCGAAGTTCATCGCAAATGATTCTTCCTCAACTCCGTTTGGATGGATTTTATGCCGATCGGTGCACACTTATCAAAACCAAATTTTGTAGGCATATTTTTCTGCTAATGGGACATATTTGTGCCAAATTTGACAGCTCTATCATCATTTGAACAAAAAAAAAAACACCTCCACGAGTGGTCTCTCCCTTAACTGATCATCTTCCTTCACCATCATGATACGAGACACTTTTCAGTGCATCTTATCATTTTTAATAATTGCTAGAAAAAACCCAAGGCGAACTGCCACGGGTAGTGGGGCATTGGCAAACAAAAAAAATGTGGAACAACAAAAAGATGACTTTGCAAAAAAAGCAATTGTGTGCTGAACAACAACCGGGCCCAAGAATCGAACAATGCATGGTCAAGAAAAACGAACAAAAGCGTCCAGAATTCCTTCTCCTATTCGTCCATTTTTGTTGTGCTGCATGTTGTTGCGTGTAGCCAATTTCGACCACACTGTATGCACCTTTTAAGTGTGAGGGAAGCACAGAGGGGAATCTACTTCAGGCAGGCTCATGCAGGATTCTCTCTCTGCGCACCTGCTGCCCCTCTCCCCTCCCTGCTCGCTCCCCACGAACCGGCTGCTGCCTTGTGAGAGAGAACAGAAGCAAAACAAACAGAACAGATGCTGGCTTGAAGCATGGAGAGAATCGACTCCGGGCAGGCACAAGCAGGGTTCCTCTCTGCACACCTGCTGCCCCTCTCCTCTCCCCACCCACTGTCCCTCTGCTGCTGCTTTGTGCGAGCGAACAAAAGCGAAACAAACAGAACATAAGCTGCTGGCATGTCCCGAATCTCTCCTATCTTTGTCCAACAGCGACCTCTACCTCCAAATGCATTTGCAATGGGATTTCGATGTTAATTACACCTACCTGGCAGGACGGCTTTATTTAGGGGTATTTCAAGGTGCTGAGAATCCTGGCTTGTCCCTTTCTTCTGAAACAAAGAATTTGTTTTCCAATTTTGAGGGAATCCAGGCCGTTTGTTATCCATTGGGTGTCCCTCACATAGGTACCTACTAATTCTTTCTCCTTTGTGAGTTTTTCGTCAGCATAAGCCAAGATCTACTGGGTCTGCACCTTAAAAACTTCAAAGTGTCACGAGTGGATGCGGAAAACTCGGGGCCACCTAGTCTTCCAATTTCCACTCATGTTCTAAACTCTTCCTCCTTTTGTCTTGCATTTCATGGCAATTTGCATGGCTAGTTACCAACATGATGCTTCACGTATAAGCACAATCCATTTTGTAAAAAATAAATTTTTGTCACATTTTATGAATTTGTTCTTTTTTTTTCAGGTGCTGCAGGGTTGCTGATTTCAGCCAATCGAATATTCACAAAACTTCTCCTGTCCAACCAGCAAGCAAATACGATGACTTTTTTCATTCTGTCGGCTGTTGTTATTCTTATTTGTTCCTTTCTCCACTATTTTGCCGAGAAGTCGAAATTTGTCAGATTCTACTTGCATTTGGCTCAAGAAGAGGATTACCCGATCTCTTTCGATCCGCAAGGTTTGATGGGATCACCATCTGTTGCAAACAAAATTGTTTTTGAACCGACTGAAGAAGCAAGCTTGGTGAGTTTTTTTTGCTTCCTGTCGTCTGCTGTGGTTTCTCGTTCAGCTGCATGTACAGAACCCTCCACATCTCAGTGTGTCTTGGAAAAAAGTCCATTCCGATCGATGCGAATACGTCCATAAACGAACAAAAATGGGTTGGAAATATTTTGCTTAATTTGATGGAAGAATTGTCAGTTCTTGTTTGCTGTGTTGATTTCTACTCTTGAGTTCTTTGCTGCTGCTATCACTCACTGTACTTCCCAAAATTTAATGCAAATTTCAAAATGTGTAATTGTTGTGGACTGGGTCTAATTATTGGTGTCAGAACCATAAAATCGAATCCTCAAATTTTTCTAGCGAGTGTGATCTGCACGATAGCGTAGGCATCAGATGTAGAAGTGGCTGAATACCATATCTCTTTATGAGACGAATGGATATGTCAAAAATGTTTGTTTACAATAATTTTTTTAATGGGTGATCCAGTAAACAACATGCAACAGAGTCCGCAACAAGGTTCATGATTACATTCTAAATGGCAACATTTCGCCCCCGCAAACCTGGAGCTTTATCAAGTGTAAGTTCGCAACAGATCTCTGGTCATTGCTGCTCGGAGTCTGAATATGTGCCAGTTTGGATGCTGCTGAGTGGGCCTGAGATGGATGGCGAAGGGAGGCCTGGGGAGTGGGAGGTGTGGGGGTATTCTGACAGACTCCTCTGTTTGCAGGATTGGGCTGAAACTTGTGCTCGACAAAGCCCCATGTTTGTGAGGGGGAAAGTTGCCATCTTCAATATTTATGAATGGGTAGCAGCCTCTTTGTTGCGTGATTAGCAGCCTCTTTGCTACCATGTTTGATTTTACCTATTCATGGTGCCTGTGCATTGATGCATTTTAAATCATGCTCTGCAGGTCTATTCGTATCATTGAACAGAGTGCTTCCTTGGAGCGAGGTAACCCCCAAGGACGATTTCTGCACTAACTTCACTTGCTCCCTCAATTTGTTGACCAGTGAAGAATAAATTTATCACTGTCTCCAATTTATTGCGACACAAAAAAAGAGAACAAGTTAAAATAGAGGCCTGACAAACTTATCTTCTGCAAATTTGCATGCCACCTTATCATTCCATAATAAGATAAATCAGTAATCACCGAATCAATGTGTTTTCTTTTATTTTCTTTTCGTTGCAGTTCTCTTTTCGTTTGCATGGTTTCAATTTCATTTCGCAAATGCTGTTTGCTTGCAAGTTAGTGTCTTTTACGTATTGTGATTTTTTTATTCAACGTTTTAAACCCAAACGATTTCAGCAGACTTATCTATTTCTTGTCGCGGTTATTGTTTGAAAATCGATTGAAGACTATTTCTTGTTCGTAGCTTTTGTTTAAAATTAATTAGGCCCCATTTCCTCAGACAAGGCCGAAGTACAGGCATAGAAACAATAATGACTCCCAAAACATACCTACATTGGATCATATGAGTCATTATTGTTTCTGTGGCTGTCCACAAGTTTATTTAGTTTTATCAACATATTTGTTGTTTGAAGAAAGACCATTTCCTGAGTGAAGCCCAGAAGGTATGCATGATTATTTAGATCATTGTTTGGAATTATTGGCTGAGGATATCTAAAGAGTCCAGCCTTTCTCTCATGTGTTTGGCTTCACATTCCATGTTAACCTGTCTCTGGATTGCCGTGGTGGGCTTCACAACAATATTATGGAATGCATATGTCTGCCTCCTTGAGCTGACAAGAATGGAGTGGATAAAAATGGGGAGAGTCATGGTGTGAATGTTGGCCACCACATTGTCGCAGGAGTGACAACATTGTTTTTTTACCAATAATTGAGTTCTGTTGTTGACGACTGGAAGTGGCATTCTCTCCAGTTTTTGACAGAAAAGGCACGTGAAACGTGGACAGAAAACAGATAGAAACGTGGACAGAAAAGGCACTAAACAGAGAGAATCGTGGACAGAAAATGCACTAAACAGAGAGAAATGTGGACAGAAAAGGCACTAAACAGAGAGAAACGTGTGGTGAGAAATGAGAACTGGACATTCATTGGCCAGTATGACTTGTTATCGCAGCAACGGGAAGGCATTCCGGTTTTGTGTCTTTTCAAAATTAAGATTTCTGTCTTCAGCATGCTCAGTTTGCACCTTCAAGTGGAACTCTGGGAAAATGAATAGAAGATGTACTCTATATGTGGTCCATCTCTGCCCACATTCTGATCTGTAATTGTAAATTGTCCCATTTAGGTTGAAACAGCTGACCATTCCAACAACCAAAACAGCTATGGTGTCTTGGAACTGCAGGAACAGGCACCGTCGGTCGTTCCAGATCAAACACCACCGGCTACTCCTGCTCAGCTTCCAGTCATCTCAAACTACTACTCAATTCCGTTAAGTCCTGATGGTCCGGGGAATTTGAACTTTGTCAATCCAGTCTACGAACCGACCTGTCACGTTGGTGACACTCCGATGGAAAAGCTTCCATCGTATAAAGTTGAGGAAGTTGTTTTCAAGATGAGAGGTCTTTACCGAAATTCAAACAAATCACATCACCTATGGAATGGTGTAAAAAGTGAGTACTCGTACATATCTCATCTGCCGATATATGTGTCATTTTATGTTGAGGTTTTTTGACCTCTGCTGCTTTGTTGGTAGTTTTTTAAGTGTTCCAGCTGCGTGCAATGCAGGAAAACACGAGACTACAGCAGGGCTCTATCATGACCCCAAGAGCTACCCAGCGTGAGGTTAGCCCCGCTTCTCGGTGCGTGATACTTCAGCCGGTTGTCCCCGCCGCCACATGTGTCCCCGGATCGTCCCCAGAACAAAGCAGACCAAGATGTTCTCGAAACAAACTGCCGTTTATGAACAAATTGTTAAACGAAAGAACAGACAGCAAAACGGCTTTCATGGGAACAAGTGCGTCTCTGCTTTTAGACTCAGTTGTTTGATTGAGACTAATCGAGAAAATGGAGAAAAGTTGAAGAAAAAGAAGAGAATAAAGATCATGAACCTACGGTCTCGTGGGATTATTGTCGATACGAAAAAGGCTGAACAAAGCAAGTGTCTCGTGAGAATGCAAAGAAAAAGAAAGACCAAATGAAATTAAATGTCAAAAATAGACTTGGGATCGGAAATACAAAAAAAAAAAAAAACAAAGCTTGACTTGTAAAAGCTCTTTCAGGTTTTTAGGTGTAAAACAGGGGTTTTCGGTTTTAATTGGTTCTGTAAAGCAAAAACTTCACTTGGTTTTGTATGAAATGAAACGAAAGTCTTATAGTTCTTGCACAAAGCACTTCTTAACCGGTCAAGCCCGAGCGCCGTGCATTTACGTCCGCAAAAAAAACAAACCGCGTACGAGCGACGTAGATAAACGTCAAGACCGGCATGATGTGATTGTATGGACGACGTAAATAAACGTCGGCATGGGTATTCCATTTTCAAGGGATATCAATTTAATTACGTAATATCAGCACCACTCAAAAATATTCACAGCCGGAAAGAGGAAAAATCAGCGATTTAGCAGACGTTTATTCCGCCAAAATCGGTCCAACCGTTTTCAATCAGCGCACTTTTCAAATTTCCCGCTTTTTTCTCTCAGGTTCCTGTTGGGCTGTTGAAGGCGCCTTTTTTTTCGCGATCGCGCGACATCTGCCGCCCGCCGAAATTTGAATTTTCGGGCGGTTGAAAGACGCGCGAATCAGCCGACGCTTGTTTCACGTGAATTGTTGCATTCGTTCAGAAATGGCGTCGCATTGAAATTTCCTGTTTTTTCCAGTTTTTGCTCAATTTTGATGCGGTTTGAAGCGTTTTGTGGGTATCTTGGCCGTTTTTTTTGTGCGGAGGTGTTTTTTGTTGTTGAAAACATTAAATTATAGGCGATTTTAATGACACGGAGCAGAAATCTGGCTTGAGTGGGCGTGAAATGCATGCATTTCCGATTTTTCCGTTTTTCGAAAATCCTTGCAGATATTATTAATTCCGTCAGGGGCGACATTCCGTGTTTCCGAAACGCGCTGAAAAACATTTTAAAACCAGAATTCGCAATTTCGGGCTTGACCGGTTAAGTTTTCATTTCACTTTTAATTTTTTCACAGATGGTGCAAGAGCACGCTTGCAAGTGGCACGACTGATAGCTCCGTACATGTTCTCCATTGCAGTGGCATATTTTGTTACACTTTGTCTCTATCCTGGTCTGGTTTCGGAGATCAGAAGCTGCAAGTGGAAAACATGGACTCCAGTAATCCTGATGGCAGTTTTCAATGGGTTTGATTTGGTTGGAAAGGTATGTTTTTCCGCAGCATACTTCATTCAGTGGAAATTCATAATGTTCTCCCATTGATTTTGACGTATTCAAATTTCTTTCAGAAAAAATTGATCAGGCATATAACTAGGTACGTACTTAGCTAACTGTTGCTGCTGCTGCATATGTTTGACACCACACTTCCATGTGTTTCGCCATTTGCTGTATTGATAAACACTGATGCTCTGTCATGCAGTACCTGCATTGAATTGCATGTTGCAATTTATGTGTTATGTTCGACAATACACAGCCATTTTTAATTTCTATCTGGTGAAATTTTTGTGTTCACAGCCAATTTATGTTGCTGTTTTCAGCAAAGTGTCGTAGCATTCAGCGCCAGGAGTGGGAAAAGCAGGATACCTTAGGGGGACTAAAAGGTTTTGCGCAGAGGAGGTGAGGCACGTCAAGGGAAGGGGGTCTGGGGCAGCAGCCTTTTTTCTGAAATTAATGTCACCCTTTGACGAAAGAGTCAAAGGAAATATCTGTGGGAATTAATGAAGAAATTATCACTTTCTCACTGTTCCTTCTGTTGGCTTTTCTTCGTATGAACGCGAGCTCTAAAAACTTAAACCACTTCTATGAGATCTCCATTGCTGCATGTACTGGAAATTCCCATTGTCTCAATGTCCATGCCCTCATCATCGTTTTTTTTATTTTTCATCCAGATTCTGGCATCAGTCCAACTTGAATGGCAGAGATCACAGTTGCTGTTGATGACCTGCTTGCGTTTCGTTTTGATTCCATTTGTCCTTCTGTGTGCAGCTCCACGTAGCGAGCCTCTTTTCGAAGCAGAAATCTGGCCTCTTACCTTTTCCCTCCTCTTGGGCATCAGCAACGGTGTGTTTGGTTCAGTTCCGATGATAATTGCTCCCTCTAAAGTGCCGGAAGAAAGAAAAGAATTGGCAGGTAAGGGAGAATTCTCTTGCTGGTCAAATTGGCTTTAAATATCATTTTAGAGAATTTGTCGATCAATTCGCATCACATCTGTTTTCAATGCGATTGCGCATATTCAATTGCTTTACAACAACTTTTAACACCCTAAATGGCTCATTTTTTTGGCCTTGAAGAAGCAGTGATGCTTGGAAATTTCAAATTCTATTCTGGAGAAACAGTTCCCTTGGAAATCCACCTAAAATTTTAATTTGGTGAATTTTTGCAAGGTTTATCAATCGAGGGTATGCGTAACTGGAGTATCCTTGCAAAATGTTTTTCTCGTGTCA
>JASGXE010021314.1:0-15435 GCA_030068105.1 Sinentomon sp. SZTP_YWyxl
GAAAGACAATCGAGTGAACGATTGGGTCGCTTGCGCTGCCCACAGAAGATTTTTTCTCTTGATGGAACAGGTGCATTTTGATGAAACTTGTCTCGGAAAGGGAGGAAAGACAATTCCAGGCGTGTGCAACGCTTGAAAACGTTCCTCAGAAAATTGCGAAATCATCCTTCGAACGGAATCATTGAAGTAAAAGAGTGCCAATAATTGAGATTCCTGTTGCACGTTTGCATAAATTGCACGATTTTTCTGCGACAATATCCAATCGACCTCCGGAAAAGCTTTCTCAAAGCCTCTGGAAAGCCAGCTGAAGCCAGCTTTCTGGAGACACCCAAATCATTGCATTTGATCATCATGAATGACAACTTTGTCCATGAGAGAATTCAACTCGGCACCATCATCGCTTGTGTCATTGTTGACAATGTCGCGTGTTGTTTTCTGTGACAAAAATAAATTCCGTTTTGAATCATCTTGTTGACTGAAGACGCCAAATGACATTCAAATGCAATGTGATTCTGGCATCTTTGGAAAGCAGAAAGCTTCACAACATGTACCAAACTCTTTCCGCAGGCAGATCGATGGCAGGATGACAGCAGAAAAAAATCGCGCAACTGATGAAAATGTCGCCAGGTGCGTGGGGCGAACTCCCCTGAAACATTTGGGGAAACGGACGAAAGTTGGGAAAATTTTGCAAATTTTTTCGTTAAAGTGGGAAATCGCCTCTTGGAGAAAAGCGAATTTCCTTTTCTTGCTCTCACCTTGTGTTTTGAAATTTCCCGGGAAAATTCAACTTGGGAATTTTCCCGGAAATTTCCCATTTTGGGAAAATTGGGAAAATTCCGAATTTTCCCAATTTTCCCGGGAAATTTCCCAATTTTCCCGGGAAAATTCCGAATTTTCCCAATTTTCCCGGGAAAATTAGGAAAATTCCCGGGAAATTTCCCAAAATGAGGAATTTTCGACTCTGCTCTTTAGATTTTTCCCATTTTGGGAATTTTCCAGGCAATTTCTGAATAATGGGGGTGGATTATTATGCTCCCACCATCTACAACGTCCGTGAACCAATTGTGGACCGGCACACGCAACAAGTCAACAAAAAAGCAGCAGGTCACACCAATGTCTGTTCGGAAAAAAAAAGCAAAAAAAAACATTAAATGACTTCCATTTTTTATTTTGACTCCGCAACATGGTCTTGATTTGACAATTGACTCATCTGATGAGTTGAGTAATTGGACGACCCCCAGCCACGAAAGCAACGAACGGTTTTTAATGCAGTTCTTGCAACTGCATTAAACTATGCTGAAACTGTGCTCCGATGGCTGTTAAATGGTTGCATGCACTTTTTTAATCATATCATGCACAGGTACCAATTATTGTGAATACCTACCTAGGTATTTCCTCCTACATAATAACAATGTATAGCGAGTATTATCAGTCACTGGCGCCATTAGCTGATATGTATAGTGGCTGCTATCACAAGCGAAGCCGCTGTCATCCGACATCATGTAGCATTCCCATGCGCATTCCCTTTGTTAGGTAGGAAGGTTTTTCCCCTTGTTCAGGTAGGTTTCTGTTTCCCGTCATTCAGATTACCTACTAACTCTTCTTTTCCAACTTTCCTAGGAGGGAAAGGGTCGGGCAATATAGATGAGGCGCCTTCAGAAAATTGGCATCTAATGAGAGTTTGTGTCCATGTTGCAATGGGGAGTTTGGTGAAGCTAAAGAAAATTACTCATCACGGATACCCACCATGTATCCTCTCAATCATATTGAAGAACTGGTGAGACAGTTAATCTCTGAGGAAGATGCTGTGCAGAATTGGACGTTGTTGTTGGTCTCAGAACATCTTCTCCAAGCCTTAGAACTTTTGGAAAAAGATTCTCCTCGTTTTGGCGAAAGATTCTCCTTGAGAGCTGATTGGTGAAGTGAAACATTGTTTCCCTGAAGTTTCTACAGTGATGTCAATTGGTTTAGACATTAGAACTATGTTCAATTCTCGTCAGGTGTTGGTGAACTTAACTCGAGAATCAACTTTCTGCCTGGATTGGTCTGGTCATGAACAGTGCACGCTTCAACTTCATCTGTGATAGTCCATCTGTGATATTATTCCCACTTTTTTACCACTTTTGTAACCATTACCTACATAGTGCAATTTTTAAATCTGTTCACAATGTCTTCAATTGTTTTTCGTGCGTCTCGCCTTGTCACTCTCTGGCCAGAGGTGTTTTTACCTTGTAGTATTATTTTAGCCTTTGTCAAGATCCCATCCACACACTGAAGAGTAGTTGTGCAAATTTTACAGATATGTTTTAACCGTTTATCTTCTTTCTATTTTACCATGAATAAAATTAGGCGTTAGCTTCATCTAGCTCATCTCTGTGCACCAGGCTGTAGCTTGTACAAACTTTAGGACTTGGTCTTGTTTTGATACTGTTGACAGACAGTCTGGAAGTCTTATTTATTTCGCCAAAGGCAGTGGCATTTAACCTACTTCAAGAAGTTCACCTGAGGATCATTTAGATGTAGTGATTGGAACCTGAGGTTGGTGATCTTGATATTTTGAAGGTACCTAAGCTCTTGAAAGTCCGAAAGCAGTTTTCTGTCGACCCTAGTCTCGCACTATCGTTACATGGCGCCCAACGTAAAAGGTGTGGACTAAAAAGGACTTTCAAATGCAAATGGTATCCACCTAATTGTTGAGATCACCTACCAACTTCCGTCGTTTTTAAATGTCTGTGGATTTAAGTTGACCTTATTCGTTTTAACAGTTTGGGTTTGTTGAAAATGAGCAACAAAATTTTGCAGGTCATCCATTCAGTGAATGCATAGGATTTGCTGGGTTTCTGGTTCCTCAGCAGCTTGACTTTGCACCATCGTTCATGGTTCCTCCGGTTCTTCGAGATATTCGGAGGGTGAACTATAGAGAGGCAGGCCATATAGAACCAGGTGATTCAGTAGTCGGGAGTAACATGACTTCCAATGACATTGATGGTGAAATTTCGGGGCCAAATTTTGGAAGTGAGGCTTCTCAGGACATAGTTAGAGATGTGTCATTTCAAACAAAGTTGGATAGTTTAATCGATGCCATGAGTAGGTTGTCATCTCATGTGGTAGCCGAGATGCAGAAGTTGACAGCAACTTCAAATGGTTTGGAGAGATTGGATTGCAATGCTGATGGAGGGAGTCACACCTTTGAACATCGGGATACAGCAGTTCCAGTACGATCGGTGATGTGGAGGCTCCTGTTCTTTCTGGATTAACTTCTAAATTGAGAAAGGAGTTGAAAATTCAGCCACCGAGTTTTGATGCTAAACCAAATGCCAATCCTATTGCTTTCATACAAGCTTGTGTCCAGCTCAAACTCTCATATGAGGTTTCAGACAAGGATTTGCTGGATAATCTGAAATACCTGTTGAAGGGTGATGCTTTGACTTGGTACAATCTGATTAGGAATACCATTACTTCCTTTGCTCATTTCAAATCAATCTTCCTCAAGACTTTCATATCCACCGATTATGTCTCAAATCAACACCATGTGGCACAATATTGAACAAGACAAATGTGAAAATGCAGTTGATTTTTACCATGAGAGTTGCCACTCTTGCTGATCTAGCTCTCAACAAAATTGATGAACAGGTTATCATTGCTCAGGCTCTTCAGAAATGTAATCGTAGGCTCAGGTCATTTGTTTCAGGTGTACATTTTGATTCCTTGGCACACTTCATCATGGAGGTGAAAACAGCAGAGGATAGGTCCATTAGCAACATGGTGTGCTATAATCCTCGGATTTCTAATGTTCAGAATTTAATGCATGGTGCTGCAGGCACAGATGTCAGAAAGACTAGTGAGGTGAGTGCTGAGACTTCTGGGGAAAATTATAGACAGGACAAATCACAACACGTTGGATATGGGAACAATAGAAGATGGCAGCAAAACAACTGGAATGCTGGTCGTGGTTATCGTAATGATTATTTTGGAGGACAACGTTATGGGCAGTATAGAGGCTCTGGTGGAAATAACTATCAGGCACGTGCGGACAGAGATGGCCAGTGGCAGAACTGGCAGGACAATTCACGTGGACGGGACAGACAGCAGCAACATAATCCTGTGAATATTGATTCTTGTCTCAACGTAAACATGGTAGGAACTGGACCCACACGAACATGGAACAACCAAGACCAAAATCAGGGAAACTCAGGTTGGGGCTGCGAACAGTAGGTAGCTCAGCTCCGAGGATTGACAAGGGACGATCAAAAGCCTACTCTGTCACAATCGTGAATTCCCACGTGAAGCACAAGAATTGGGAAGCCTATTATCAGCATTTGTTGAGATATTGTATGCCATGTTTGAGTGGGCAGGATTCGTTAAAGCCAAAGTTGAATCATTCGCAGTGGGCTGTTGTGTTGAAGGATGGATATGCAGGTGTTCAGGACGAAATTCCACGGAAGCCAATACTTTTTGCATCATATCGCAAGCCATTTGATGAAGTTGTTCATGTGGCCGTTGAAGCAAATACGGTAACTGAGGTGGTTGATGCTGTTCAAGCTGATAAGTTTGAAGAGATGAGTATAACACCTCAGGTGGATTCTGAAGAGTCTTTGGAAATTCTGGAAGGGAAGGATCAATTAAATAATGTTGAGTTAGGTAGTGTGGAAGCCACTGAGCGCATGCAAACTGGAGTACATGAGAGTGAGGAAAGAATGAAGGTTTGGGTTAGCATGGTGGATAAAACAGATTTGAGCTGGCTTGATCTTGGAATGCTAAAAGAGGAGCAGAAGAAAGATGAGAAGAAAGATGCCAAAATAAGGGAAGTATATCGAAGGTTGACAATGGAATCTGGTCAGCAACCTGATGGTCTTCGGATGGATTCAGACATGTACACCATCACTCAAGGGCTGGTGTATGCTCGGGATAAGTTTGGCATTTTTCGCATCTGGATACCTCAGCAGTATTTGGATACATTCCTGCAGCAATTTCATTCGGATATAAGTGGAGGACATCTAGGCATCAAGAAAACTACAGAGAAGTTGAAAGACATCATTTTGCAGAAAAATTGGTCAAACGCATTCGGGCAGTTGTTAGGGCTTGTGAGGTATGTCAGCAATGTAAACATTTTAATGACAGAAGTTATGGTAATCCCATGGGATCTGCATGTCCTACTGCAAAGCCTCTTCTCATTTGGAACATTGACATTGCGGAGTTTGTTCCGGATGCCAAGCAGAGGAAATATCTTTTGGTAGTGGTTGAAAATTTTTCAAAATGGGTGGAATTTTTTCCTCTACGAGTAGCTTCCACAAACACTATCATCAGTCTATTGGAAAATGAAATTATATACAGGTTCGGAAATCCTATGGCTTTTATCACTGACTTAGGATCCATTTTCACATCAAAGGCTTTTAAGAGTTTTGCAGCTTCATTTAACATTGAGTTAATTCAGTCAACTGTTGATCATCATCAGTCGAATTTGGTGGAGAGGTCAATTCGGTCCATTAAAGACATCATTAGATGCTATGTCACCAAACATGTGGAATGGTCAAAGTGCTTACCCCAAATCAGATTGTGCTTGAACTCCAATACAAATTTGGCAACTGGATACTCACCGGCTCAGGTCTTGTTAGGTCTGCAGATTCACACACCGGCTCATTATGCTTTGCTGCACAGGGATAACATAAAGGCGATATCACCAATGGATCAAGATAAAATTTCTTGCAGAGAACAGCTCTTTTTGATTGTGAGGCAGAATTTGGAGAAGCAACATACCCACAACACAGCCTATTATCAGATGAAGCATAGGCAGCATAATTTTCAGGTAGGCAACATTGTCAAATATGAGTTGTCTCATAAATCACATGCGGTGGATAAACTCAATAAGAAGCTATTTCCGATTTACAGTCAACCGCATATCATCATTCAGATCAAGGATGATGGGAACATTGTCATGAAGCCATTTCGAGGTAGTGGGAAGCAAGTTCTTCTTCATTGCAGCAAGGTATATCCTTTTCATGTGTTGGTCACCCATCAACAGGCAACAAATAAGGTCCGTGATCAGCAGGAAGATGCTCAGGCTGGTGATAATGGAAGTCAGGATATTGATGCACAGATAAATGAAACTGCAGCAACTTGTCTGAATATACAGGAAGATGGTGTTGAAGGTGAAGAAGGATCAGCATTGGTGCATGAGAAGTCCGATCATGCTAGCTGTCGATTAGATGATGATGATCCGGATAAGCTTTGGTGCATTTGCAGGAAACCGCATGCTGGGAGGTTTATGATTGCTTGCGATAAATGTGATGATTGGTTCCATGGAGAGTGTGTTGGAGTGACTCAAGCTATGGGGAAGAGAATGGAGAGTCAGGAGGAGGAATGGATTTGCAAAAAATGCAGGGATAATGACAGCGTTCAAGCTAATCAAGTGAATGTTTCTGTTGAGCCTATGCATAAGGATAACATGGGTGATGATGGGCTGAATCAGAAAATCAAGCCATTGGAGAGTGGCATGGAACTGAATCCGGTATTTAGGAAGTACTGTGAGGCCAAGCCTGAAAGGGAGATACCATTGAAGCTGTTTAATTTCTTGAATTCTTTGAAGGCTTCATAGGTGGAGCAGGTGTGATGTTCAGTGAGTTTTTTTGTTCTTCGTAATTTTGTTTTCTTTGTTGTGATTTTTTTAGGTTGGGTTTTTGGTTATGATCTGGATATGAACATCCCTTTTGGTGTACCATGGTGCAGGTTGGTGCCCAACCTAATACATTTGTGAGGTGTCGCCATGGTGGAAATGGGGGCCTGCTCAAGGGTCTAAGCTGGCTCTAGGTGTTGGTTGGTATTGCCTCTGCAAAGCCGCTCGTTTATGAGTGGAAATTGTGACTTGTAGGGGTGGTACTGGCTGCTGGTGCTGGTTTGGATTTGAGGGCAGGTTGGGGGTCCCATTTCCTTTGTTTTTTTTTTTTTTTGTATTTTTTTGTTTGTTTATCTTTTGGTTCTCTGTCGTCATTGCATGGAGAAAAAAAAAAGTTCAGTTTTTTTTTTTCATCATGCACGGTGGTGCATGGTCAAGTTTGGGGGGGGGGATGTAGCATTTCCATGCGCATTCCCTTTGTTAGGTAGGTAGGTATTCTTCCCTTTGTTCAGGTAGGTTTCTGTTTCCCGTCATTCAGATTACCTACTAACTCTTCTTTTCCAACTTTCCTAGGAGGGAAAGGGTCGGGCAATATAGATGAGGCGCCTTCAGAAATTGGCATCTAATGAGAGTTTGTGTCCATGTTGCAATGGGGAGTTTGGTGAAGCTAAAGAAAATTACTCATCACGGATACCCACCATGTATCCTCTCAATCATATTGAAGAACTGGTGAGACAGTTAATCTCTGAGGAAGATGCTGTGCAGAATTGGACGTTGTTGTTGGTCTCAGAACATCTTCTCCAAGCCTTAGAACTTTTGGAAAAATATTCTCCTCGTTTTGGCGAAAGATTCTCCTTGAGAGCTGATTGGTGAAGTGAAACATTGTTTCCCTGAAGTTTCTACAGTGATGTCAATTGGTTTAGACATTAGAACTATGTTCAATTCTCGTCAGGTGTTGGTGAACTTAACTCGAGAATCAACTTTCTGCCTGGATTGGTCTGGTCATGAACAGTGCACGCTTCAACTTCATCTGTGATAGTCCATCTGTGATATTATTCCCACTTTTTTACCACTTTTGTAACCATTACCTACATAGTGCAATATTTTAAATCTGTTCACAATGTCTTCAATTGTTTTTCGTGCGTCTCGCCTTGTCACTCTCTGGCCAGAGGTGTTTTACCTTGTAGTATTATTTTAGCCTTTGTCAAGATCCCATCCACACACTGAAGAGTAGTTGTGCAAATTTTACAGATATGTTTTAACCGTTTATCTTCTTTCTATTTTACCATGAATAAAATTAGGCGTTAGCTTCATCTAGCTCATCTCTGTGCACCAGGCTGTAGCTTGTACAAACTTTAGGACTTGGTCTTGTTTTGATACTGTTGACAGACAGTCTGGAAGTCTTATTTATTTCGCCAAAGGCAGTGGCATTTAACCTACTTCAAGAAGTTCACCTGAGGATCATTTAGATGTAGTGATTGGAACCTGAGGTTGGTGATCTTGATATTTTGAAGGTACCTAAGCTCTTGAAAGTCCGAAAGCAGTTTTTCTGTCGACCCTAGTCTCGCACTATCGTTACAGCAGGGAGGTGGTGAGATAGAGGGTGGGAGGGAGTGAGATAGAGGGAGGGAGCGGGTTAAAGGGAGGGAGAAGAGAGAGGGAGGGAGGGGGTTAAAGGGAGGGAGAAGAGAGATGGAGGGAGGGGGTTAAAGGGAGGGAGAAGAGAGAGGGAGGGGTCAAAGGGAGGGAGAAGAGAGAGGGAGAAAGACAAAGATCTTTCCCCTCACACTTCACATCAAGGGATTCCCACTCCCGCAGGAGTGTGCGATCAACTCAATTCCAAAAAACTCAATTCCGATGTATGAGGTGGTGGCATACCTGGGTAGGTAGCCTATTCCAGTTTTTGATTCCGGTGCTATCTAGATACCCATTCCAAAACTCCATTACCTACCTACCTGCGATTGGGGTCGATTCCGTATGCTTCGATTCAAATACATACCTACCTACTCTTCGGGAAGGTTGTCGTGTCACTTTTGACTGGTGGTGAACACTGAACGCAGAACATGCCTATCTCGTTTTTCGAAGAACCTGGGATCGAATGATCGATCTTGGAGCATGTCGGATTTCACTCACGCATTAATGGCAAGGATCGTGCGGCAAGAAAGCAGTTTGTTGTGGTGTGAAATGTCGTTCTTCGGATAGGACGTTAAGGAGGTACCTACCTACCAGGTACCGTGTGCAGCATCACACTGCACATGTTAAAAGATCACCTAGCTGCAGGTTCATCAAGGGCCGGACAGGTTGCACTACAGAGAAGCCACATATCGAAAGACATACGAGTAGGCCCCTATGTCTTCTCTCTGCAGAGCATGACTCTCTCAGGAACTTCTGCGGGTTGGCATATTCCGCGGACCCCATATGCCGTAAAACTGCTCCGAATCGTTTCCATTGAAGGCAGAGCGGAATTGGGGTACACTGTCCTAGTTATGGGGCATTGATCTCCTTTAGAGCCCAAGGTATGCAACAATGTTCCACCATCTGCGGTTGTGTGGCTAGTGGCTGCCAGCTCATGATGGCAAAGCTGATGATGATGATTAAGGTGACATGCAATCACTTCAAGAGAATCTGGCATTGAACTGGAAATTCTGGATCTGTTGTGAATTTAAAATGCTTGAATCATCAACTGTTGCAGAGGATTCGGATTCGAATTCGGATTCGGATTCGAGCATATTGGATTCGGATTCGATTTTTTTTGGATTCGGATTCGGGTTCGGATTCGAAATTTGCTGACCTCAAGGATTCGAGTTGGATTCGGATTCGAGTATTTTCAAGGGATTCGGATTCGGATTCGAGATTTCCGGATTCGAGTGGATTCGCACACCCCTAATTTAGCGCAAGGCCCCACTGCAGGCTCCAAGAGTCAAAGGAAGCAAGATCATGCTGCAGTAAGTTTACATCAGATTGAGATTGAATGGTCTTGTAGAGCACACAGTCATCAGCAAATAGCATGATATTCGAAGAAGATATGACATCAGGAAGGTCGTTGATGAAAATAAGAAAGAGAAGAGGGCCTAACACACTACCTTGAGGTACATAGGGCTGTGCGAATCGGCTTTCGAATCGAATCCTGCGAATCGAATCCCGAAGGTTCGAATCTCGAATCGAATCCGAATCAGTTGTCCAATTTCGAAGCGAATCCTCACGAATCGAATCCTTTTCTTCAAATCTCCAATCTCAATTCGAATCCCACCATATGTCTCGAATCGAATCTTTTCGAATCGAATCTGGCCAGATTCGCGATTTTCGAATCGAATCCTCGAATCGAATCACGATTCATGCAATCCAACAGGATAGTAAACGTGAATTTCATTGTAGGCATTGATCAGCGACACTTGTAAGCACTGTTTGGTTCCATGTTGTGGCATGCCAACGGGACTGTGGATCAATTTGGAAATTTTGAAAGATTCGAGATTCGATTCGAATATTTTTCGAATCATCTCAAAATCCCGAATCGAATCATTTCGAATCGAATCCTTTACCTCGAATCTCGAATCCTGGTTCGAATCTTGCCATATTTTTCGAATCGCATCTTTTCGAATCGAATCTGGCAAGATTCGCGATTTTCGAATCGAATCCTCGAATCGAATCAAGATTCGCCCAGCCCTAGGTACACCTGATGTTACTGGAAAAGGTGATGAATTTGCACCATACCAAGAGAAACAGACTGTGTCCTAGGTTGCTCAGAAAAGAATCAATCCAAGAGATGATAGAAGCAGAGAGACCCAAAGACTGCAATTTGAACATTAGAGCCCTGTGTGGAACAACATCGAAGGCAGTTTTGAAGTCCAGGAAAAGTGCATCAATATCAGTTCCTTTGTCAATGGATGATGCGACGATGTGAGTAAACTTGGCAAGAGCAAGTTCACAAGACCAGCCAGGACGAAAGCCAAACTGACAAGGAGAGATGGAATTAGTGGCATGAAGAAACTCTCTGATGTAGTCCGAGACTAGCTTTTCCATAAGCTTGCACACACAAGAAGTGAGACTGATAGGACGGTAATTAGCCGGAAGTGAAGGATCGCCTTTTTTGAACAGAGGCTTAGTGGCTTAGAGGCTTAGTGGATCTTAGTGGCACAACCTTCTCGTACTTCATCATGCGTAAAAGTATGTGACCAAGTGATGATGACTTAATTTCACTGCAGCCTGACAATCTTGTAACTGTTGCAACAGTGTTAATAAATCCAAATGAAGAAAAAATATTATGGTATGAACCATATCGCGACTGTTTACAAGAATCAATATTAAAGTCACCAATAAGAATTATATTTTGATACCGGGAATTGTAATGATCAAAAAAATTATCCAAAGTTTCACAAAAGGTCAATAAAGAACTAGACGGTGATCTGTAAACAACACCCACAAGTATCCTGAAAGGTTGAGCAGTGGTTACAAGATCCAGCATGAGTTCAATCAATTCTGTCTCACAGCCAGCCAATGACACCACCAAGTCAAGTCTTGAAAACTTTAATGAGTTATGCAGATAAATTGCTACTCCACCACTTCTGGAATTTTCCCGATATGCTCCAAAACTTGCAAAGCCATGAATATATTGTTTTGGGCATGTCAGCCACTTCATGCAGTGAACTCAGAAAATGATCTAAATTTTTGTTGATACTCCTTATATTGATGTGAACAATTGTCACGTGCTCTTCCAATGCATTCTGATGCTCAACAAAATCCTTTAAGCTCAAATGGCTCTGGTGAACATGATTTACATAGAGTTCCAATGTATCATCAAAACCCATAAAGATTCACAAACAAATCAGTCAAGCAACAAGACAAGAAAAATTATTTACTTAACTTTTCTCATATTTCAGCTGAATCCACTCGAATAACAGTACTCAAATCAGTTCGACGAATATAAATAGTTCCGTCCCGAACGCGTATACGAATTCGGCGTATACGAATTCGGCGTATACGAATTCGGCATATACGTATACGGCGTATACGAATTCGGCGAATTCGGCAATGTCCCGATTTGGCGCTTGGACAAAAAAGCAAAGTAAAGCGAACCTGACCCAACCTAACCAACCTAACCTAGCCTAACTAACCTATCCTAACCTTACCTAACCCATTTTCTATGTTCAGAGTGTTTTCTTGCCTTTTTGTGGCTCGGGACTTTTTACATGCGGTTAGATGGAAAAGTGCCAAATACGTATAGATTAATCAAATACGCGTCCCGAACCCAGATATATTTGAAATCCTTTGCTTTTTTGAAGTTCTAAGCCAGATTATACAGAATTCTTTTCGCTGGGGACAAATGGTCAACAATATGCATTTTAAACATGGGTGGGTCCAGATTTCCACTTGAATTTTTCTCCCTCCTCTGCTAACTAATTTCACGAACTCGCGCCAAGATCTAATGCTTATCTTGACGTCTTAACAATTTACAAACAATCATCTTAGGCATTTCACTTGGTACCCTTGATGGCAATCGATGCGTAATGCAGATGTCATTGCATGCAAAGTCAAACCAAGTGACTTTATTGCATCGGCAGCAACCATAGATTAAGAATATATGGTTAATGCACTGGGACCCGAAAACTCACAAATTCCGCAAGAGGCGCGGCGATCGCATGATACACAAAGTCGGAAGTTTCCGACAACAGAATCAAATGGAGTTTCAAATATCTTCGCTGGAAAATGGCGATATCTCTGCGGCAAATGGAATAAAACTTTGCGATCTCATGGAAAAATGTACGCTGAACATCGTCCTGCCTTCAGAATTGATAATTTCGCCAAGGTTTGCCTTCCACTCTCAGGTGGAAGTCAGTTCCTACCAACTTTTGCCAGAATCTCGAACTTGGGGGGGTGACGTTTTCGAGGTGGTCTTCTTTGAGCGAAGGATCTGGGCGCATCCCAGACGTGACTACCTATAGAGGTCGGAGCCCCCAGTAATTGGGGTCTGGGGGTAGCGCCCCAGCGGGGTTCCAAGGGGCGGAGTAAATGCCAGGGATCTGGGGGTCGGGAGACCCCAGAAGCTGACGAAATTTCAGGGTTCATTTTGGGGGCGAAATTGGTGTCGCAGAGGTTTTGTTGGAGGGTGTACGAAACTTCATGCAAGGTGTATGGACCCCCTGGGGGTCGCCCACAAGGGGGTCTCCCCCGAGGGGGTCTGGAAAACTTTTCGTTGAAGAAAACCTTGTCAGAAAATGTGAAACGACAGCGGGTTTTGGACAAAAAAATCATGGGTATCCTCTCACGTCATGGACAACCAGCATCATTGTGCCAGATTTCTTGCTTTCCACAGCAAACAACTGGAACCGATGGGGACAGAAACGTGTGTGTTCGGAGGTTCAGTTTTCAATTTTTTTCTTCATTCCAAAACCAATCAAACAAAGTTGCAATTCGTTTGCTCCGGAAATTCTGTGCACAAAGGTCTGAGAACAAGCGAATCGGCGTGGGCATCAGGGATGGGCAAGGTAGGGTACCTTAGAGGGGGGGAAAGAGGTCTACTACTGGGGGGGGGAGGGCACCGAAAATGCAGGAGGTCTGGGGGGCGGCAGCCCCCCAGCATGGGGGGTCTGGGGGGCTGTGCCCCCAGCGGGGGTCCAGGGGGCAGCGCCCCCGGCAGGGGTTTGGCAGGGCTGTGCGAATCTTGATTCGATTCGAAGATTCGATTCGAAAATCTCGAATCTTGCCCGATTCGATTCGAAAAATGTGGTGATGTTGGAATCAAGATTCGAGATTCGAGAAAAAGGATTCGATTCAAAAAGATTCGATTCGAGATTCTTGAAGGATTCGAAAAAAATTCGAATCGAATCTCGAATCTCAAACAAAAAATTTGAAAACTTTTTTGCAAAAAAAAAAAGCTCAAAAATCGTCAACATTGATCCAAAATTTCGAATGGCAAAGTCAAACAACCAAGTGGATGCCGCCTGGAAGCCATCTTGAATTAACTGAATTACGACAAGCGGATAGCGACTATATACTCCCAATGCTTTTTGGCCGGAGTCGCGAGTGCGTGCCGTGGCTGCAAATGTCAATATTTTGCTTGAGGTTAGGTTAGGTAAGGTTAGGTTAGGTTAGAATAGGTTAGGATGATGTACTCTGACGAAACTACAAGTAAAATGCAATTTATTTGCAGCCAATTGGCAGAAAAATCGACTTGCGATGACGAAGGAGTATATAGTCGCTATCCTCTTGTGAATTACGTTATCCCGGATTTTGACTGCAGTCTGAGGATCCTGCAGTCTGAGGAGGGGAAGGCAGGGCTGAATGCTATACTTCATGGCCTGGACTCAAGTGAAATGACAGTTGATGATGGTGTGCAGAGTGTGAGTAGGCTGGTACTGTGGGCTGCTAGGGAACACAGGATCCGAATAAAAGGACTGAATAAAGTTGGCACCCATAAAGAAGGGACTCGAAGTAGGAGAAGGGCCAAACATCCATGGTACAGAGAGTGCTGTGAACAAATACATGGTAGGTACCTTGAACTAAAGAAGGATAATGGTGGGGTACGGGATCTGGCACGCATGAGAAATATCTATAGGACCCACACAAGAAGGGAGAGAGGCAAGTACTATGCAAAATTAGCTGTGGAATTGGCAGGGCAATGGGCGAAGCAACCAAGTTTATTCTGGAAGAGATGGAAATTCACAAATAAGCATCCAACTCGTGGATTGGTGACTGTGGAAACTTTCCAAGAACACTTTGCAAAATTAACAGATGCTGGGGGAATGAAGTTTGAACACAAACCAGGCTATGATCGTAATGAAATGCCAATGACTATCCACCAAAGAAGGCATATTATTGCTGGGGATCATAGCTACTGTGCACAGGAAGGAAGGAAGGATGCTGAGGGTGCAAATGACAGGATGAGTTCGAGTCATCAGGTTGTTGAGGATGATGTGGATCTCTTGGATGCTGTGAGAGAATTGAACCAAGATTTCAGTCACCAAGAAATCTCATGGGCAATTAAAAAACTAGCTAATGGCAAATCTTCTGGGCAAGACCTGCTTCTTGCAGAATTTTTCAAGCATGGCAGCACGGAGTTACTACCGGTTATGTGCTCCTTATTGAATAGAATCCTGAGAACTGGAGTTTACCCAGACGCATGGAAAAAGTCTGTTGTAGTTCCAATTTTTAAGGGTGGAAATGATAAAGACCCAGGTAATTATCGGGGCATATCACTGCTAAGTCACTTTGGCAGGATCCTATCTAGACTTATACTGAGGAGATTGACTGACTTCATAAGTTGGAAAGGTGTGTTGTCTAGGTGGCAGGCAGGATTCCGCAGTAATTATTCCACCCTTGATAATATTTTTGTCTTGACCAATTTGGCATTACATTATAAGAGCAGCCAGAGGAAGCTGTATGCCTGCTTCGTGGACTTGAAGAAGGCCTTTGACACGGTAGACCGAAACCGACTGTTTGCGAAGATGCAATGCTTTGGTATTAGAGGGAGGCTCATGAAACTGATAATTGCAATGCATCAGGATCTCAGAGCAGTTGTGAGATGGGGGGCCAGATGCTCCGGAGAATTTGCAGTTACAGCTGGGGTAAGACAGGGAGATGTCCTCTCTCCGTTGCTTTTTAGTTTGTTCATAAATGATGTCGTTGATTTTTTGCAATTGAATAACTGTGAATGTGTTTCCATTTCAAATGCTTGTGGAGAGGGTAGATATTGTGTTCCCATGCTATTATATGCAGATGATGCGGTTTTGCTTGCAAATTCCCCACAAGGACTGCAATTCACACTGGATGCTCTTGCCAGATACTGCAAGATAAATTGTCTGGAAATTAATGAAAGTAAGACAAAA
>JASGXE010021315.1:0-14274 GCA_030068105.1 Sinentomon sp. SZTP_YWyxl
GCTTCTCCTGTGATGAATATTAAATGAAGGAAATGAAATAGTCTTTCCAATTCAGGAATCCAATGCAAGCACTTTTTGCATCGGCTATCGACAAGCAAGTATATTTTATCACTTTTTAATGCTAAGAACAAAGCATCTCGTTGTTTGAGTTGCTCACAAGATTTCCATATTGAATGCTTTTTTAATTTTTTTTTTGATGTTTATGAATGGTTAAACATGTCAATCTTCAAATGACACTTTCGGACCTTGTTAAATTTTGAATGTGCTGTGTAAATATCATACGAATATAGTATTCACGAATTGAAAAACACAGCTATCCAAACAGCGGCCGTTTTGTCTGTTTTTTTGTTAATCCTTCCTATGAATTGAGAAGTAATCTTGCCACTACATATGGCAACTGATGAAATGTGGGGAACAGACAGAAACGAAGCTTTAATTTGTGGAAAATTTGATCAACAATTCCACATGCTTTTGTTGTTACCGAATGGCACATGTCGGACGGAAGTTATTTACTTGCCTTCGGTAGGAGGTCATCTAGCTTTTCTTGTTTCACTCTGATTATTGGCTTCTCCTGTGATGAAAATTACAAGAACGAAAAATGGTCTTTCCAATTCCAGAATCCTAAATACTATATGTTATCCCAACATCGACTTGCACAACGTGACACTTAAATATGATCTGAACAACGAAACCCGTTATTTATGTTACTCACGATCCATATTGAATGCTTTTAAACGTTTAAATTTTTAATCTTTGCGAATGATATGAAATGTTTACTTGCCTTCGGTAGGAGGCAAGTAAACATTTCAATCTGCAGCCCATTTAAAATACTATAGTATTTTAAATAGGCTGCAGATTGCCCGAACCAGATCATTTTAAAATTGCGAAATATGGTGCCGAACATCTGATGGGAAATTATTTATAGACGTAAACCGTTAGCGCAGGCGCCAGTAGCCGCCTGCTACTTGATAATGTGAAATACGGTCTCCGCACGTGAGTGTTGCACATCTGTGATTTTCTCCTGCCACGGGAGGAACAAATCCGCTCTTTCTTATCTAATTTTAAATAGGTGATTGGGGAATACCCGCTGAAAATTATACGTGTAGGAAGAACCTAATTTAACAGCCACAAAGTACACACTACTTCAGGCGAAATGTGAAATTTGATACAGAAATGAATTTCTGAACACGCAACTCTCATGAAACACAATAAGAGTAGCTTATCACTTAACTGCAGCTGCGCGTTTCCGGTAACACTCGTGGTGGTATGCAGCAACTGGTAAAAGAGTGAGCAAATCTATCACCACAGGGTCTCTCTGCAAACACCAGTCTCTCTTCAGTTCTCTCTTCGCTCTTTGAGTGGTCTCTTTTCAAATGCATGCATGTTTCTGACTTCCAGTAATGCTTGCAACCCCTATAAGAATCGTCAGTGTCGAGAAGCAGAATCTACCTTTTAACTGAAAGCATCTACTTATAGTCGCCGTTTGCCGTTTCGTTAGAAATATCAGAATCTTTGTAGCGAAGGGATAAAGATTTGGTGATTATCATTTGCCAGCGAAATCCAACCTGCAACACTCGAAACAAACACAGGCCGTTTTCGATAACCTCAAGAGATGTCTAAGTCAACATCAGCTAGCTGAAGGAGAACTTTTGTTCGAAGCTGATGCACGTTTTTTTGCTATCGGGAATAGTGACCAACATTCTGACGCAAATGTACAATTTCAACTACCAATAAACGTGTTGGGCATTTTACGGTCACCCTGTACAAGTACCTTTTTGGGGTCCACGGGTATTTCCTGTAATATCTGATTAATATTGTCTCCCGAGCCTTCCTTCTGGGCAGCAATCTAGTTGGAGTAGATGAAGTCTGATTATAAAATGCTTAAAAGATTCCTGCAGTGAAGAAACACGGGTTTTTAATAAGTTCACGTGTGGTACTGCATTCCCGAACGAAAATCTTTGCGGTATCGTTTGCTTGAGGAATCTGCTTTGCGCTGTCTCTTATCAGTATAGATTTCTTTGCGATGTTCCATTCCAGAAGAAACTGCTTTCCGTTATCGCTTACCAGAAGAAACGTTTTTGAGATATAACTTGCCAGAGAAAATTCTTGAGGTTCGCCAGATGAAATTTCTTGGCGTTTTCGCTTACCAGAAGAAACTTCTTTGCGCCATCATCTGACATAAAAACGACTTTGATGATAGCGATTACCAGAAGCAAATTCTTTGCTTTGCGAGATGTGTAAGAATAGCAAACGTTTTTATCCTTTTTTCTTATGGTCTGGTCGTGTTGGATCACATGATAATGCAAACACTGGACGCTCTTAGACCTACTGGTATTTCCCTCAGGTTTACGAAAAATGCGGATGAGCGCATAAGCAACCTAATTGCCCTTGTATCTTAAATTGCAGAGCTGCCTGATCTGAGGTTTTTGCACACACGAGTGGCTTAGCATTTCGTGATTTTCCCGAAGCTGCAATTTGGACAGTCTCCTCAATTTAACCAAGATCATTCATGTAGTCCACTTGTTGTGGTTGTCATGCACGCGTTTTTGTAGTCGTGACAAAACTGTTGGTTAGTTCGACTTCCAGATCAATAGAAATGTTTTTTTAAAGTCCTCCTCTCAATGACCAAGAGGATTGTTTTCCTGAGATAACATTTCCGAATGCACATTGAATTCTTCTGTGTGTTTTTTTGCTTTGTCTTCACAATCTTTCGGCTGGTTTGCGAAAGGTCCTGAGTTCTATCCCAGGCTCTGATGACACTTTATAAGCAGATTCCAATATTCCGTCACAGATGATGCTGACCTTGGCTCATTTTTGTGCGTAAGATTTCTCTCCCTCTTACGTACACTATTGGTGCAGCTGACCGAAATCACAATAGATTATGCCATTTTGGAAATCTGCTTTGTAAACGTATGTTGAATCTATTCATTTTTTGAACAATGACTTGCGACTTTCAACTGATGAAAACTCGGAATTTATTTTTATTTTTAATATTATTATTTATGCAATTCATATTTCAGTCATGTCCGCCGTGGCCATTGGAGGGGCCATCTACGAATAAGCGGGATGCCCCAATTTTGTGCACTGCCATAATTAACACTTTCAAAATTAACGCAACGTTCCTCTGCATGTATGGCATGAGTTCAGAATGTTCACTCCAATTTTTACCGAGATGTATAATTTCGTAAAATGTTGATGGAGTACCATGGATTGGCCTAGTGATGTAAAGCAACATTTCTAACACAGAAACCGCCGCTAGTAATTCAATTGGGAAAAACGTTATGTTGAAAGTGTAAATGGACTTGATGCAGGGCGTGCAGCGAGAAGAATGATGATTGCGTTGCAAATCCTTCATTTCCCTGGTTGATAATGGACAAAAACGAAGTCCTCACTTTGACGGAAAGTTCCGTTTAAAGTTATTCATACAGTCACAAATTGCAGGGGTTTAACTGGTAGCCAGGGGGATGACTCCAAACATGTAAAACTAGGGGAGCTCATTGACAAGTGTTTAACATTTTCGCGGTTATCACCGCAACGTTCGTCTTGCTCATTCTCAGCAACAACATAAATAAAGCTGCAGATTTCGAGATACCTGTGTCAAAGCTTTTCCCCTAGAACAACTTCAGATTTCAGTATTTTTCTTTTTCACGTTGTTTCCCTTTGACTTTTCTTCGAAAAAATCATGTAAATGTTTTAACGCGGAATGGCTTTACGAAAATTTTTGTTTTCAATTTGATTTTTATGGCGATTTGATTAACATAAATATTGCTATTTGAATTTGAGTTTGAACGCGGAAGCGACTTTCGAAAATTACCATTTGAACCTTATTGTTAGCGCTGAATCGATTATTGAAAAATACCATTTGAATTTGAATTTTAGCCTGGTATCGATCTCAGAAAATGACGAACAACCATTTGAATTTTAGTTTTAGCGACGGATCGGTTGTCGAAAATTACCATTTGAATTGGAGTCAAGCAAAATCGATTATCAAAAATTACCAGTTGAATTTGAGTCCGAATGCGGAATCGATTACCGAAAATTACAACTTGAAGTGAGTTATACGGAATCGGTTGTCAAAAATTACCATATGTTTTTCAGTTTTAACATGGGAACGATTATCGTAAATTACCATTTGATTTTAATTTTTGACACGGTTTCTCCTTCCGAAAATTTACATAAAAATTTGACTTTTAACGTTGAACTCACTTACGAAATTTACTGTTTCAATATTTTTGAACGATAATGGATTTTCGAAAATCAGTCATCACGAACTGTTGTGCCTTAAAGAAAAGTGCAAAATCATGCTCGGTTCTAGGCTGAAGAGATATCCCACGGATAAAACAAACACTGTATTTTTTACAGTGGGAAGGGGTACATTTAGTTGTCTTCCTCAAACATTCACTTGGCGCATAACTGCTGCGGGTATTCCGAAAAAATCGTCCAGCGATTGCTTTATCTGCAGCAGATCCTTGTGTCCATAAGTTTGTTAAGTGCTAGCTTTATCTGCAGCAGATCCCTGTGTCGTAAGTGCGTCCAGTGCTTGCTTTATCTGCAGCAGATCCCTGTGTCCATAAGTTCGTCAAGTGTTAGTTTTATCTGCAACAGATCCCTTTGTCGTTAAGTACGTCCAGTGCTTGCTTCAACTGCAGCAGATCCTTGTGTCCTTCAGTGTGTCAAGTGCTTGCTTTATTCGCAGCAAACCCGTGTCCCTAAGTGTGTATAATCAACGATGATTACCTTCACTCTTCCAGTCCGTGACTTCTGAATGTCGTCGTCTGTGTGACGTCGGGTAACAGCAACCAGAGGGAAATCGAAGAGAGAAGCCGCCGCCACGCTCACTGCATCTTTATCTTTGCTTGTATCCTTCTCTAACCCGGCCTGTCGGTTAAAAGCGAAAGGCCTTGATCTAAGCAGGATAAAGACGGATTTATTACTTTAAGGTGAAATCAAAAGGCGTTAAGTCGAGCGAAATATTAAAATTGATTTATTGCTGTCGGGCAGGTAAAAGTGAAAGGCGTCAAGCCGAGCAAAATTGATTGTGGAAGGCGAATTCGATGCTGATTATCAGCTACCCTGGCTTTTTTGAGTTAGCAATATAGAATTCCTCTCGGACCAAAATTCTTTCGATAAATATTTGTCAGCGTTCCATACAAAAAGCGAGCCGGAATGATGGACAATCGTTCCGGGATGAGGATATCGCGCACAAAATATTTCGAATCTGAGCCACTTCTTTTCCCTCCATCACGAATTTCCCAGTTCTCAGAATTTTGATCAGCTATTTTGATCCATGATCCCTTTCTACAAAAAGTGTCAATTTCAGATTTCTTGTATAAAGAACCGATGGAGAAATTTTAGCTCGTAAGATTCAAGTTACAAAATACGGAGATACCGTGTTTTCGGGCGCAAATCATTGGTCCCTTATTTTGTGCCATATTTTTAACAATTACTCATCCCTCACTACTTGCATAACATGAGCTGCTCAGACATGTGCATTCCGGCCAATAGCCTATTTGAAGGCGTAAATCAAAGTTCCCTTGATTTGCGCCACATCTTGCACGACTTCCCATCCCTAGCGATGTATTAATCCATGCACATTCGGTGTAATGCCCTGTTTTAAGGACATTAATCATCCCTTTGATTTGCGCCACATCTTGCTCCACTTCTCATCCTCACAACTTCCATGACTATTCATGACTGAGCTATTCATGCATGCGCAATCCGTGTCTCGATTGCAAATTTGACAGACTCGTCATTTTCATATTGTGTAGGCAAAAAATACTGTCTGGTTGCGGTGTGCTCTTGCTCTTGATAATAGAACTTTGACAGGGGATCCAGCCAGCACTGGCCACTGCGGCAACCACGGAGGACGTGTGATGCTTTTCCCCAGAATTCCACGTCGGACTGGTAGCATACCTTTTTAAGCCGAATAAGTTAGGTTTTAGGCTAAAAAACATAAAAATTTAAAGTTCCCTGCATTCAAGGAACAGAGACTCTCAGGTGACGGATAAGTTTTACTTACGATACTGTCTTCGTATTTCAAGGAGTCATCCTGTTCAAGAAGCGGGTACCAACGCGTTTCCTCGCCGAATTCATCGTACAGCTCGAACATATCAACTCGCAAATACTCCTTGTTTGGATCTATTGGACTTCCGTCGGAAGGTTTCAGCTTTTTGAAACAGATAAAATAAGGTGATTTTAAGCTAATCACCGAAAATGAAAAGATTTTAATTTCTATTCCACGATTACCATATGAAATACAATCAAATTGTTCTTGGGATGAGCAAAAGACCATTTTGAGCCATGAAAGATCCTCACAAAACCTCACATTTGTCTGACTCGAATTCGTTTCAGAGATGGGAAAAGGGTTAGAGCATTAACAGATGTTGCTATCTTCATGTTGATGCCTATTTGTTCTTTTGCAGAAGTCATTTTATTTATCTGTGTACCGCAGGTGTACAGTTAGGGTCGGCTTATCACCGGGGGCTCGCACCTCCCTGATGTTTTTTGTTGTTTTCGGATTTGCGTGGAGGTATGCAGAGACAAGTAGTTATGCCCAGCAGCATCCGAGAACATGATGCGATTTTCGCCGTTAGCTTGAAAGATTGTTTTACTCGAAGCTTGAAATTTATTCTTTGTTTTTTATTGCCTTAATGAGCATGGTGACTTGACATGCGTGCCTTGCCATCTCGCATCGATATGTGATCCGTCTAGTTGTGATCTGGCTCTCGCAAGTCTGTGCGGTAAAAAATGCGATGAATTTATTTTTATTGGGTTGTTTTGCTAATTTCGTCTTCGAAGAGGAATCATTCCAAGAGGCTCGATTTGTACCTTTGCGATGGTCTCCTCACTGAGCCTGGCTGTTCTTCTGCCCGGCTGTTGGTCCTGCGGTGCGGCTCTGACCAACACGACTGGTTCCCCTTCTTTCATCGCATCGCACATTTCAAGCTCCATGTACGAAGCAGCTTCGTCGAACTTCTTTCGCTTCACCTGGTGAACAAAATAAGCCAATTGGTGTATAATTCTTGTATTTTACGTGAACAAAATAAGTCTATTGGTGTATAATTTGTGTATTTAATGTGACGAAAATAAGTCCGTTGGTGTATAATACATGATTTTTCGTCTGGAATTGGGGCATTTTCTAACACTTTATTTCACTGATTTATTGCACGTGTGATTTTTTGGTTTTGCCAGGCAAATTGTTTGTGGCTACTGGGAAAAAGCAGGCAGCGACCAAATACAGAAATTTACAAATAACGACTCGGTCAATAAGATACAGATCAAGATATTGGCATATTATTAACAACACAAAAAAATAAATTCGAAAAGGCCACAAAAGAATGACCTGGAAAAGAACTGGTTTAATCCAATCACTTAAACTTCTAAAATTCCCAGCAAGAGCGGTTCTAATCTGCAGAGCTCTACTCGGGGCCCTCAATCCATTGGTAAATGCGTTTTTTGTTGTCAATCACCAACTATTTTGTTTTGTTTCGATCGTTAAGCCTGTGTCACGTTTTAGTTTTCTGTGATCACTGTTGTGATGTGCACTAAAGTCATTGGTAAAGAATTTCCCGACTCATTGGGCCAGTGTAGTGCTTATCGAGTGCATCTTCAGAACAGGTTTTATTCATGAACTTCTCTGATAGTGAAGAGCGTTTATGTAAAAACATTGATCGTCGATCCGCTTCCTGTTTACTGTTGCCACAAAAGTTACCACAAAAGTTGTGCGCGATTGTTAATAGAGTTCTTTTACGAAATTTGCCAGAATTGTTTGTCCTGAGAATGCTTTGCTGGTCGTCTTCACGTATATAATCAGAAAAACCGCGAACGAGAGAGAGAAATTGTATTTGAAATTGCACGCAAATTTTATGGAAAAAATGTAAATGAAGCAGATAACAACGGAATTATAACATGAACAGAAAGTTCACAAGCCGGGCAATTTTGAGTCCCTCCTATATCCTTATTCTATCACAGGAAAGGTTTTTCTCACACAGGAAAAAGAATAATTTCACTGAAGACCACAAAAACGGCCGATTCCATTTATTTATATTGAAGGAGAAGTTCGGCATACGATCGATCGCCCGTATGTGATCCGGCTTGATTGTGCTCTCATTTAGAATCTGTCCGTTTTCAGGTTTTCAGACTTCTTTTTCGGGTTTTCTTGTTAGGGTTCTATTCTTTGACCTGTATTTCTCTCAATCTTCATTGATCATGTTGGTGATATTTTGGATGGGCGTTTTTCTTAACATCTTTACGCAGATGACTGGGAGATTTCTGTATGTGCACTTTCATTCTGTAAATTTCCAGGCTTTAATTAAATCGTCTTGGTTCAAGTGAAAAAAGGGACGCATTTGCACCATTGCAGGAAAACAATTTCAGAAAATAGCTGTACTCTGAGCCGTGCAATTAAACTGCGTGCCTCTTGGCGCAAGAAGTCAAATGCAAAGTGAAAAGCAAATTTCATTCGCTCCATCTGTAATTCATATATTCAATCATTATACCATGTATTCCTGAAGTGACACCGACCATCATATGAATTTAAGTGGACAGAAATTCATGACAACACGCAGGTGATTCAGTGTGAAGATCTTTACTGGAAAGAGCATCTGATATTTTCTCAGCAAGTGGAAGTGTAAAGTTACAGTAGTTATACATTAGGACTTACCCGATTTGAAATTTTATCGGCATATCTTCCCGACAACGCAGGTAACCACACATAATCTGATTTATCATAGATATTTCCGACTGACGCTTTGCCAGAACCAGATTGCTCTCCACCTTGCTGTAGATTTGAGAGGATTTCTCCGTATTTCTCTTCCCGGAAACTCTTGCGCTGTGACAAAGTAAAGAGTTCATCATGGGCAAATTTTTAACCTGCCTGTAATGGGTTCTGAATGCAATGTATCCGTCTTTCATCTTCCCTCCACCGGGTCCAGACCTTGCTCCCTGTGTTCACAAACCACGCCTGAGACACTACTCAATAGTGTTGTGCCAATCTTCAAATCCGTTTGGGACATCTCGCTCGGCGTTTCACGAGTGGGATAACGAAAGGAGAATCTTGGCTCCAATTGCAATGCCTGCAACACAATTTTCATTCCCAGTCCTTTTTGTCAATGTGACATAATCGAGCGAAAGTAAGTCTGACGTCATAGATAAGGGAGAATAAAGAAGAGGTTAAAACTTCTTGCACCGATATTCGTGTCCGAGTGGTTTAAGCTTTGAACTAGCAAAGGTGGAATTGCTATTCAATATTGATCGGCACGCATTCATTCCGTTGAATTCGTAGCGAAGTTGGGCTCGATTATGGGACATTGTTCGGTTTCCTAGCCCAACGTGTGCAACAAGGTTAGGCTCGCGCCGAGTCACCGGCTGTATGGCTTTCAGCTCATGATGGCAAAGTGTGGTGATGATGACGATGATGTTGACCCTTGTGTTTAATTTTCTCGCTACCTGCCCAGTACCCAACCATCTTTGATTTCTTAGAACGATTAGAACTTTCAAAGCAGTGCAGCGGCAAACAAAGTACTCACAAGCAGTTCAAATTCTAAAACCACAAGTATACGTCAGCGCGTTCAGTATACCCAAGATAAAATAGAATATGGGAACAGACTCGTCAACATTACATTCTCTTTAGTTTAGTGACGCTGGAGATAACTTGTTTTAGGCCGCCAACGTAACATCCTCTTCTGTCACTGGAATTAAGCACACCTTATCCTAAAGCAATCCTGTCCGTTATCGTTTTAGCCCGAAATGCGAGAGGTCCCAGGTTCAGTCCCCGGCTCGAATAACTTTTCAGTTCCTCATGTCCAGAACTCTGATTTCACGATCTGATCACGCATTATCCTGCCTTCTCTTGACTTTATTACGGTGCAAATTACGAAGTTATTGTCAAAATGAAACGAAAAAATTGCCTGTTGAATTCATGTTCGAAAAAACCAGCGGGAAAGATTTATGTTGAAAATGCGTAGCTTGAATTAAATTGTATGCCTCACTGATGAGAACATTACCTGTTTTTTTGAAAGAAATTTGGATCCCAAAGGTATTACACCAACAATGTTTGTCATTTAGGCCCTTGTTTGAGCACAAACAAATGTTTAGTTATGTAAAATGGCCCACCAAGTAATCAAAAAGCTAAGATATTTTGAATATAATTGAATTGAGTTGAAATTGTTGAAATTGAGAGGCATCAGCCCGGCTTAAATACATGTCAACAACTATTTACCTAAATCGACTATAGTGCTCCACAACCAAGAGTGTAACTCTAAACCAGGAAGGGACAATTAAAGGATGGCAGAGAAAAAGAGCAAAAAACGATAGAAAGTAATAGTCAAGCCAGTATATGTTACAAGTATTTTGCAAAAGGAAATCACCATCTTCCATTACGTCTCCATATGTTTAACAAGTATTTTGCAAATGGAAATCATATGTACATCACCCATTCCCCTGTATATGTAACAGGTTTTTTGCAACGTTCTGTACAAATACATTTTTATCTTTGACCGGTTTGAAAATGGCAAGCAGAAAGCCGTATGCGCTCGTTTGTGAGTTTAAAATGCATATTTCCCTGGATATTTAGCAGTGGATGCTGTTCCCGTGCACATCCTTTATCGTGTTTTCTCCGCTGTCGCGTTCTGTCCCGCGAGTTCCTTCGGGGCAGTGACGCCACTTAACCGAGCATCAAGTTTCTGATACATACAAGTATTCCATATACCTTACGTACGCACACACCCAAGATCGCTTCCATAAGCATTTCTGTGTGGTGGGGATGTCTTGTGTATTCTTCTGTGTTGCTCATGCATGCATTCATGAGCCAGTTATGCAAAGGTACGATATTTCACCACAAAATAGTCGGTTTTCATTGCTGTGTAAGAACAAGCGCATGTTTTCAGTTGGCAAAATAGGGAACGCTGTTTCAATCGGTCAAGTGGGGTTGTGCTCTATCCCTGACTCATTTCCAAAACTTCCAGGTAACGTAAACTTTCTTTTCAGACAATACATATTTCTGGCGCCCGGTCTCTTCTCCGGAATCTTTGAATGGACTTCAACATGTTTTGTTCTAGCAAACAAACCTGACAGGTACCAGAATTTTATATCGGCCAATTATTGATTTTTTAAAGTTAGGAGTAATAATGTCTAACCTTTTCACTACTGTCGTCTGTTAAAGTCCATTTCTTCTGTCCGTTTCCGTCAAAAGCGAAGCCCTCGATTCCGTATTTGGGTACTTTTAGCACGCTATCCCGGCCATAATTAATAGTTTGACCAGGCCCGACTTTCTTCAGCATCAGTTCTACCAACACTGGTTCCCTCAATCTTGCCATCAGTGCAACACGGCTATAACCATCTACCTCTATGTTGTTATTACGAACATTGAAGTCTCTTAGACTCTCCAGAATTTTGAAATAGCTCTCAGGACAACGATTCTACAAAAAGAAAGAAAAGAAAACTATTATGTTCTCAGGATGGGTCAGCGAACGACCCATCAGAATACATGTAAGTGTATTCATGGAGGAGGGCGGATGCTAACAAATAGTGCTACGATTTCCAGAATCATATCTTGAGAATGTGCCTTTGGAGATTAAAAACTACATGAGCAACGATCCCAGATACAATAGACCGGTTCCATTGTTTATAGGTAATTATTCCCAACTACATCTAATTTCTTGAATACGCGCGGGCCTTGGGATATTTGAAAATCTGCCTTTTTGGGCACTTACCCTTTCAACAAGAAAACATCACGTACACGATGGTTAAACTTCCTATGTCTACATCAAGAAATAAATGTGAAGAGAAAGTGCATGCTATAATTTCATTTTAGCAAACACTGAGTTGCTAACCCTCAGAGCGAAAAGTCCTGCTTGCATGTTATCTTCATTGAAATATTCTGTTCCGGCTTCTTCTGGATCCATCCCTAACGCATTCATTGTTTCATTCCAATCCTTAAATGCATCTGCCAAATTCTTATCACTCTGATATCCGTCAGCCAAAAGAATTAAATTTTGTCGGTAGAAAAGCAAAAGCGCCCTAAAAAGCACGAGCTCATGGAATGCATCATGTTGGCAACCATTCAAATGTTGGCAACCATTCCTAAAGGTCCTGGGATGACATTTGAATCGATTAATTGTGTGAAAACATGCATGTTTGAAAAGGGCAACTCGGATTCGGTACAGGAATTGCCGGGTCGTGGCCTAGTTCAGGCTCCACTGCGTCAGAAACTATACGAGTAAACGAATGGAGAGTTGTGGGGAATGCTCTAAAGGTCTGAACTTGACAGTGTGAGTTCTGGCTTTCATACGAATATTTTAATTAATTAATAATTGAAAATACTGTCGCAAGTGAACTGGCAACAGGGACAGCACAATTTGAAAAATGCCAAATAAGATCGTCACAGGAAAAATTAAGAAGACAACATCCATGAATCACAAAAAAAATACAATTTCACATTCAATGAACAATTAGCTGAAAAATTGTGCGACGCCCGGGCATACGCATGCGCGGGAGATGATTGTTAAACTGATGGGAAGGTCATTCCAATCTCTGATGGTCTTTGGGAAAAACGAATTAAAAATGACGTTGGTTAAGAAATTTGGCGAAAAGAAAGCGAGACCATTGTCTGTTCCACGTTTGCTTGGCTTGATGAAGAAGCACATAGAAAGATTGAGGGAATGCGTGACAATCTTGCTGAACAAACTGAGCCTGTGAGGCCTCCTTCTGCTGGACAAGGGTTCGAGGCTCAGATCGCTCAGACGATTCGTTGCGCTGACATCACGGAAAAATGACCAGTAATTATTCGGCAAGCCCGTCTCTGGGTCATTTGCAGTTTAGAGATAAGCTCCTGATTTGTGCGGTCCCACAAAGCCGCTGCATATTCCAGAATTGGCAGTACCAAGGATATATAAGCCTTCCGCTTGGCTCCTTTAGAAGAGCAATGGCGCATACTTCTCCCAATAAAGAAGAGCGTTCGACTTGCCTTCGCTCAAGTAGCGTTGATGTGATGTTTCCAGCTGAGTCATGGGAAATTAGCGCGCCTAAATATTTAAAATGCTTAAGTTCTCGATGGGTTAATCTTTAATCATGTAAATCACTTCTATTTGAGGTGTGGTTGAACGATTGATAAATGACATGGCCTTCGTCTTGGTTGGGTTTATTCGCATTCCTCAGGCGTCACACCACATTGAGACCTTGTTGAGGTCAGACTGGAGGCTCGAGCTGTCATCTGGGGACTCAAGAACTCTGTAAATGACTACATCATCAGCAAAAAACCGCATTCAAGAGGACACGTTTTCAGCAATATCATTAAATCAAAAACAGAAGGGGCCGAGAACAATTCCCTGTGGAACACCAGAAGTGAGGAGATTCACTGGAGGTGGCAGTATTTACTGCAACTGTCTGGGAGCGATTTGTTAAAAACTGGCAATCAGCCTCAAAACAAAAGAAGAGGCGCCTAAGGAGCTCATTTTACCTAGGAGTTTGTCATATGGTACCAGATCAAAGGTTTTTTGGAAATCAAGAGAAACGACATGCGTACGCATTCCTCTGATAAGTTCCTGGCAATTTGCTCGACTAGGAGAACTTGTTTTTCGCGTGACAGTTTCTTTAGAAAACCGAACTGATTGGGGTGGAGAATTTTTTTATGGCTGCAAGAATTTGCGCATGAACGTCGCAAGGATGTGCTAAAATATCTTGGAGCGAATAAATGTCAGGGAAATTGGGCGATGACTCTCAGGCCGATTAGGACGAATATATTTTGGACTTTCTCCGGAAGTATACTGAGCGAACGTAGATGTTTAAATTCGCAACAAGGGCGTACCGGACACCACATCGTGACACACAATGGAGCACATTCCTCCGAAAGAAGGAATAGAACTAAAAGAGCATCAGTGGACATATGAAATAGAATGGTGATCTCAGATTACGATGATCCAAGTTTGAGTCCCTGAATCCAGTCCCTGCGTTTGCTCACATTCCTTGTTGCATAAATATGCAAGCCAATCAGTCCGAAATAACTGCTGAAAATGCACAATTTCGTAAAGCTCGTTTCTGCTGCTGTGGTGTGCTTACGTTAGTATACGGCAGCGAAATCCAGTCGAGGATTAAGATTACTTCCGAGATGTGAATCAAATCTGGCTATTCAAAACAATGTTGAATTTTCCCTCGTAACTCCGAGGTAAGCTTAACCCTCCACGGGAACTCGCCGCCGGTAAACCTCCTTTCAATTTTGGAGTGTGTCCAACAGGATTTGCTGTTTTGCCTTGATCCGTCAGTGAAATATTCGAATGC